>VYXH01005400.1:504635-536675 GCA_013397275.1 Burhinus bistriatus
AACTGCAGCGACCCGGCGGCGGGGCGGCTGCGGGCGCTGCTCGGGGCGCTGCTGCGGGAGCTGCGCGGCGGCGGCGGCGGCGGCAACGCCAGCGCGGCCGGGACCGGGGCGGGGGGCGACGGTTCGCTGTACATCCTGCTCATCATGATCTTCTACGGCTGCCTGGCCGGGGGGCTCATCCTGGCCTACACCCGCTCGCGGAAGCTGGAGTCCAAGCACGACCCCTACCACCTCTACATCGAGCGGGACTGGGGCCGCGGCGGAGCGGGACAGGCGACCGAGGAGGGCGGCCCCGCCGAGGGACAGAGGCTGCTGTGAGGCAGCGGGATCGGCGACACCCGGCTGACGGACGGAGGGACGGAGGGACGGAGGGAGAGTCCGGGGGGAGCTGCCGGGACCGCGGGGGGATGGCGAAGAGATCGTCCTTGCGCATCGGCTCGCACAGCGCTCAGGGCTCGTCGTGCAGCGGGGGCTGGCCGTGAACTCTTCGGATTGATTTGTATTGCTCTTCGACAATAAACACCTGCACTGCGTACGTACGGAGACCTCGCTCATCAGTCGCCTTTAGATCTGAGCTTAACGTCTTCTTCTTTAAAATCTGTTTCTGTTCCAGCTTGCTATCTGACCACAACGCTATTGCTGCGGGCCGCGGTTCACGTAATTAAAAGCAGCTCCATTATTGCTGTATTATGCACCCTTCTGCCACTTTAGAGCATTGATGGTTATGCCAGGTACAATGGATAGGTAGGGTCACGTCCCATTCCGTTGAAGCGAGATTGGTTTGGCTTACGGGGAAGCATTTATCAAAACAAAAAGAGCTTAGAAACTGAAGCTGTTCCCGTGAGGAAAGCATCGGTACCTCACCTTGGTACTTTGCCGATGCACAGTAACTTTTAAAGCCGTCAATAACATCCTTCCGCAGACAGAGATGTGTAATTCCAAGAATACCTTTGTACAAGTTAAACCTTAAGATTAAAACAACGTACAGCGTATGCTCTCTACAAAAAAACCTCGGCAGGCAAAGGTTGTTTCAGATGTTCTAGCTGTGTTAATAGTCTACCATTTCTTGGTTTGCGTTTGGGGTGGTTTTTTTCAGATAAAGATTAACGAACAATTCCAAGGAACAAGTACCTTCACTAGGAATGCTGCACTACACAATACAAGTTACTATTTGGATTTTATCCAAACCACACTGCAGGAAAAAGCAGCTTTGACATTAACTTTACAAAGGAGGAGAGGTTTTTATGTTATAGACTTAGATTTCCTATACAATGCTCGTGCATATTCTTTCCAACAGAAAAATGGTCTTCTTACATTTGGCAACTACCGCATCTTGCTATCTCTACTATAACTTTGTGGGGAATCATTGCAAACTGGAAACCTGAAGTGACGAGGTTAAAAAAAAAAAAAAAAAAGGAAAAAGAAATCTTTGCGGGGACTGGCAGTTATCAAGTCAACTTTGTTACTGTAGAAAACAAACTACTGCAATATCCACAGACCAAATTACAAAGTATCATTAGCTACCCAACAGTATCTCCTGAACACCTAAGCATTTTAATAACTGAAAAGTACAGGGCGGGGAAAAATTCCAAGCTCTGGAAAACAATTTCAATGGGAGTATATGCAATAGGACTATATGCCAGCATCGTATCAGTAGAGGTATGTGAAATCTTTAGCTCAGCAAAGAAAATGTAATAGCATCGTGTGGGAAAAGAGATGTCAGAGAAACCAACAAACTGCCAATACTCTCAAAATCCCCTCTCAAGCAGTTAGACAACAGTAAAAATTCCAGTCAGCTACCTCCGTCTGCAAGGATTCAGACAGCAACTCTGGAAAATGCAAGTGCTAACTTCAGCCTGGACTTTTTGAAGAGTCATAAGCAATATATATACACACACATACACATACGTATATAAATATTTTAAGCTGCAGAAGCTGACTGTCTAACAACCTTTCTGAACTTTCACACTGGGATAACTAGAACACTGCATCAGCCCCACGAGATTTTCTGTGAGGCTTTCCTTCCGTACAATCAGAATCGAGCTGACCACAACCAAAGCTTCCCCCTGCAAGAAAGAGGGAACCGTTATACACGTCCAAACCCTTTTATTTAACCTGTCTCAGTGATCAACTTCTCTCCTGCCTGTCCACCAGCAGGACTCTGGCCTCTAAGGGTGTTACAGACTAAGAGATTAGGAAGTATTCGGGAACTACGGTGCGAACTGCTGCTGCTGAACTCAGCTAGATGAGACGAGCGGAGGGGAAGGACTGTGACAGTTTTCTGGGTATGAGATTTGCACACATTAAAGCTTCAATGCTCCGGGCACTAAAACGTGTGCTTAACATGTTTCATTTAACAGCAGCTGGTTCCTAACTGCTTTCCACTGCTTCATCCTAGAGACAAATCTGAAGGATGGTTGTGGCAGTTCCTCTGCGTCAGCGTCCAACAAATACCACCGATTACATACCTTCATCATCCAGCTGTCCCCCCCCCGCCCCAAAATGCAAAGTATGGGCAACATACTGTATTTGGGTCCTACCTTAAAAAAAAAGGGCTGCCCTTGTGAAAAAGTTTACCCTGCGTTACACAGTTCAGAAATAAGGAAAGCACGAGACCTCCTGCCAAGTAACTAACAAAACTTCTAATTATCTGCTGTTCCATCTGTACCTTTCAACACCTGAAAGAATCACAAGGTCTCGGTGAACTGTAGTAATTTGTGATTTACACCAGTCCATCTATTCTTACAGTTAGAGTTCAACCAGATGTTTAAATAAGATAACAACATCATGCATGAACTGTAGCTTACACTGGAACAAGACATACAAGGTATATACGGAGATGCTTAAATAAAATATGCATCTACAAGTACTTAAATATACAACTGCAACTGGCTATATACATGTGTTCATTCACGGTACACATTTCTAATATTCATGGTGTCTCTAGTAGATAATTTTTCAGAATTCTGTATTGGGATGCTGCCGGCTGCGTAGGGATGGGGTCAGGAAGGCCAAGGCGCAGCACCTGGAGCTGAAGTTGGCAAGGTATGCAAAGAATAATAAGAAGGGCTTCTACAGGTATGTCAGCCATGAAAGGAAGGTCAAAGAAAGCGTGTGTCCCCCCGATGAGAAAGACTGGCAAACTGGTAAGAACAGACGAGGAGAAGGCTGAGGTACTCCACAACTTTTTTGCCTGTCTTCACTGGCCACCTCTCTCCCCACACCTCTGGAGTGGATGGACTGCAAGGCAAGGACTAGGGGAGCAAAGTCCCTCCCACTGTAAGAGATGATCAGGTTTGTGACCACCTGAGGAATCTGAACATATAGGAGTCTATGGGAACTGACAAGGTGCATCCCAGAGTCCTGAGGGACATGGCTGATGTAGCTGCCAAGCCACTCTCCACGATACTTGAAAAGTCATGGCAGTCAGGTGAAGTTCCCGGGCACTGAAAAAAGAGGAACATTGCACCCATCTTTAAAAAGGGTAGAAAGGACAATCCTGGGAACTACCGACCTGTCAGCCTCACCTCTCTGCCTGGGAAGTTCATGGATCTGTTCCATGTTATGATGTATGTTATGTTCTAAAGATAGTGTCAATTTATTATTGCCTACATTTTCACCTCATTGTAATTTTTGGGTGCAATAAGTCTGCAACAAAATAAAAATTGTTTTTATTCCCTATACCTGTCTCGCATCTAACCAATCATCAGGGAATAACCACCAGTGGAAGACCACTACACAAACTGTAATTCCATTTAGAATCATAGGATCACAAACCCCTTGTTTATTTGTGTTATTATTATCAAGACAATATAGAACCTCTAACTGTAAAGATACAAAATATTTTTCAGTGCACTGTTCTTTTACAGTTTCTCTTTTTCCCATAAACACACAGTACTATTTTTTGTTGTAGTCCACATATCGTTTTAAATTCCATTAAATCACAAATTAAAGAGGAAAGTGTACCATGGGACAGTTACAGAGGGGAGTTAAGAGTCCTCCCGTAGGACTCTAATTGACAACAGAACTATTCACTTGAATGCAGCCCTTGGTTTCGCGAAGACTCTCCAATGAAAGCAACACCCATAGAGTTCAGCTGGAAACAGGAACGCTATGAAACCAGGTTAGACTGCCCTACCAAGCAGCACTGCCCCAGGACTGGAGAAATAGAACAAAATGAAGCCTTTCAGAGTAGCAAAACTTCAGTCCATTAGGAATTCAAGACTCCTAAATCAATTCAGTTGCACATAAGAACTCACAATGCCCCTAAGGATCGTTCCATCCAGATGAGTTTAAGGATTCAGCATGGACATGCTGAGTTCTGAAGAAAAACGTGCTTTAAACACTCAGAACCCAGGAACATGCTGTAGCTGACAGAAGGTTACATTGCAGAACTGGCAATATAAGTTCTCATTGAGTTAATTCTTACTGTTGGCACGAATACACACACCAAAGTACCTGAACACCTAAGAGGAATTCATATTGTGACATACACAGACCTCAACAAATAAGTATTAAGCCCAGCAGCAACATTCATTTATTTTTGTTTGTTTTAATAAGTCCACTACACTGTGTACTGGTTGCAAACCTTAAAAAAAACAGGAAGCTGCAAACCCACCGGGACTGAACTGAATTAGATTGCAAGAAGAGAAAAATTAGCCATGGAAATTCAACACACTTTTTTCCATCAACAATATATTCTAAGGCACCGTTATTACTGATGCAGGGCAAAAAGGACATTTAGTCTCCATAGTCCATTCAATCACTGGACACACAAGATAACCCAACCTTCTGAAGGAATAAACTCAGCTATCAATGACCTACTTCTGTTAGGACTGGGAAAGAAAAGCTTGTTTAGAAAGACTTAACTGTTCTTTTCTTCAGGCCAGGGGGAACATTGGAAGAGCGATTTCTAAATTCACTTTCAACATACATGCAAAAACATCATCTGTTTGGGCCCTAACTGTGATTTTTCCCAGTGCTCCTAAACCTTTACGCTGCATCAGCTGTCAGAGCCTTGCTCAGGATAATTACAAAAAGAGACTGCTTGCAAAGCCTCACCGAAATCTAGACCTTCTAACACAGCGAGAACTTTCCAATATATTTGGCATTCGTTGTTTCTAGAACGTGCTTCTGGAACAATGTCTGTTTCCACACAAACACTGACCTTGCATTAGCATCCTCATCTTTTCATTGCCAGCAACCAAAAGCCGCTATCTACACTGTGTAAGTGTTCATCAGTAACTTGATGCTTTAAACGGCAAAATAAGCGAATAAATCAGCAGAGTTATCACACGAACCATTCCTTATTTGAGTGTTTCATTTCTTCTTAACAGAGAAACAGCAGAGGCACAACAATATGTTCTCAGTGAAAATATTTCCAATCCAAGGATCTGGCACAAGTTTTGTTTGACTTCATCCAGGTATTTGTTGGACAGCAGTCTAAACTTCAGTAAATTTTTAGAGTGAAACGTCAATTTGAGATTGTTACACTAGAGCCAGCTCAACACAGTTTACTGCTTGATAGTGCTTTTGGTGAGGCATTTGCTACAGGGTTATTATTCCAAACACATTTTTTTTTCACTGCAGCATTGACACAGAGCTCACAGCCAGCGTGTTCTGCAGTGCCCCAGCACCATGCTGCAACAATCAGAACACATAAGTCAGACCTAGAACACAAGCAGTAAAGATAAGGAAGCCACAAATTATTTCTTGCACTTTTAATATCGTAGGAACAAACTATTGAAAACTTCTAATAATAATAAAAAAAAGGCAGAACACCAGGTAGGTTTTTTGCTTTGTGGGGTTTTTTTGTTTTTGTTTTTTTTTAAATTAATCTTACAAGAGGTCTTAAGCAATTTAAAAAACTTACAAAATATACTCAAGTGTGGAAAGTTACTTTACTGATAAAACAGCATTTCTTTATAACATGCTCTTCTCCAATCAGGATAAGGAAGTGTATGTATATCGAAACCATCAGAACAAATCATTTTTCTCCATTCCAAGAAACAGCACAAATACTTTAAATCAATTTAACTGAAGTACGCCAAAAGAACAAAGCAACATAAAAACACTGACTGATAAAGACAACAAAGGGAATACACACAAAAGGGAAGATCTATCAAGTCTGCAGTAGCCACAATTCAGTATGAGGAAGTGCCCAGCTCTTCAGCCAGCTTTGTTTCACTGACCGGTTGTACGTGAATAACTCGGTATCCAACAACAAAAAATGGTAGCATTAACTCCTGTTTACAGTTTAGAGCCTAAACATGTCCACTTTATAGATACTACAGCAGAGCCACCAACAGGGAACACTAAACCAGCCGGATCGTTTTGTACTGAATGGAATAAAAAGCATTTGTGTGTTCTCTTCTGCTAATTTCAGCACAGCAGTTTTAACAAGCAGACAGAGCTGCAGCATCCCCAGCCACTCCAGCTAGTATGGAAGAGGATTTTTTAGTTTGTGCCATTAATTACTCAGTTGTAAAATAATTTATTTAATCTAATAGCTACATTATCACTTAGTATGCTCCATAAAAATAGTTTGTAAAACAGCATTTTAATTATAAAGAGCAACAGCTAATCATGGTAGTACTGAATCACCCTACGTGATCCGCATCGAAGATGATGCAAATAGGCAGTACATAACTGGAACTTCTCCCTAGGCTAAAGCAATTATATTCTAGTAAATTTCTCTCCAAAAACCCCTGTATGCATACCACACCCAATTCCAACTACATATCTTACTAGCTAGGAGTTTAAATTGGGTTTGTCCAAGTAAGCTTCCTAAGGAACGTTCCAGGTAGTGGTAGCTTTTTTTTTTTTTTTAATACTAAACACAGAAGTCAGATTTAAGAGAAGCCTGCATTCAAATAGCATGCAAATAAGTGAGAATAACAATATTCAATTGAAACACTGCCTCATATATTGTAAAATCTCCCAATCTGCCTAGAAAACTATTATACAAATTAAAACCTGAATAAAAGTATCCAGTAAGTATTTATTCCCAGGACAAGCTTACCAGATACAGATCTAAGTGTGTATTCTGGTGACTGCCTTCAAAGTTCAACAAGCAAATGCTACAATTGCACCCATCACTACATTTCAAAAGTCAAAACCTGTCCAGCATATGCAAAGCAGATCTGTAACACTACTTACATGGTCAACAGCAAATTAAAAAACCAGGAAAGCTCACCACACCAGTGTCAGAGTTCAACAATGCTGTATCAGTAACAGGCAAATTTAAAGTTTTCTTTTCAAACTCGTAGAAGAAATACAAATATATGAACCTTGCATATTCTGTTAAGAATAAACAGTAATTAAATAGTGCGATCCTTTCTTCACTACATACAGAAATAACAATGTATTTACAGTATTTACAGTTTTCAAAAATTCTGGACTTCTTGCATTGTTTTGCAGGAATTCATATTCTTCAGGCTGAAAAAAAGTTACACAACAGTTCAGAACATAATCAGCTTTTGAATAGACAGGTTACTCACTCTAACTTACCGATGTAAAGACTACAGTGCCTTAAAAGGAAATAAAACCACCCATTTCACCTAAACATCCCATTATTTGTGGGATTATACTGAAAACTACAGATGTTTTAAAATGTTTTACACAAGTTAGACATTGCTCATTTTCACAGTTTTCCTGATTAAAGTCACAAAAACGAGCGAGTTGCAGTCATAACTGCTTGTGTATTCAGGTTGCTGCTGTCATTGCAACATGTATTAAGATCAGAGTCACAAGTTCCCCTCATGTATTTTCAGTTACAAGCAAGTGTACTCTCACATATGTAGCTAAATTTTGATTATTTTTTTTTATTCAGTTTAAAATAGAAATGTATCAGTTTGAAACAAAGCTGCTGATACGCAGATTTACTCTTAAGTTCCCAAATTAAGACAGACAGTCTTAACCTGCAGTCTTGAAAACTATTTTAAAGCCGTTGAAAGCTTTAAACTGCAAATTTAAAGCAACACACACAAAAGCCCCCTGAATCAATAATTAAAGGTAATATTTGAAAAGAACACAAAAACTACAGTAAAAATCTGCATGACAGGATGATGGTGTTTGTATTCAGAGCTGTTCTTCCAAGCTGAAAACAATCAAAGCACCTATTCTGCGTAACAGTACTGAAGGGAAAATTGAAGGCTTCACAGTAATATGCACTTTCAGTGCCACTTTTTACTACAACGTTTCCTGAAAAGACAGTAGGGATTCAAAACTTGCAGACTGAATATGGGAAAAATAGTCCAAACCTCATAGCAACAGAACTAACGGTTAAAGCAGACAGTAACGATGTAACTGACCTATTTCTTACACTGTAAGACTTCCAAAGAAAAATAACCAGTTTGAAGTCCTTCATACGCCTGTGACAAGAGTTGTTGGCATAGGAGCTCTGAATCACTCAGCATGCCCTACATATGAATCAATGTAAATTAACTACAACCAAAGTTGAAGAAGCTCAAGCCAAAAGGAAACCTGATGAGATTATTTAGCCCTCCCGTATCAGAGAAGATAACATTAGCTTTCCAATGGATTATTTGAGAGATTACACACTCAGGAGCTATATTTGCTACTTTCACAAACAGTAGAAATCATGGTCAGTCCTTTCTAGCCTCTTACAACCAAGAGCAGGTAGCTTTGAGAATTCTATCTACATGCCACAAGCATCTTCTTCAAAAGAGGGAAGATGCTACTGTAAAAACAAAACTTTTCAGGTTGAAAAAATTACACATTTGGTCAGAGTTTTACATTAAGAGTGTAGAGTTTCAGCATTCAGGATTACATACAAGAAGTCTGGAAGTGGCAGCATCGCTGCAGGTAAGGCATTTTAGGAATGATTCCAGCACAGCTCGCTGCCTTCAGCATTTTATTGGGTTCGACTAACATGAGCAACCTCTCACATTTTAAGATTGTTTATTTCTAAACCCATGGTCATTGGGATCAACCCTGAAACATCTGTAGACCTTCCATAATAACAGATGCAACACGAAGAGCGAGCATTTCCCCCTGCGTGGAGAATGGCTGTCTGCGCAGCTAACTTCAAGATGTCGAACGCAAGAGGTCACTTCCTGTAGCCAGTCCTCACTAACTGGCCCAGTCCTGAAAGCGGAAACAGTCACTGGCGATCTTCCACACTGTGTTGGTAGGTGTTGCTTGTGCCGTCAGCAAGAAGTTCTGATTGAAGTAGCGCTGCTTGTCGCCATCAAATTTTACCGTCCCACTGGTCACCACGAGGACTGTCGTCTGGCCTTGAGTAGCTTGCTCTTCACAAGGAGAAAAGGTATAAAGAGAACAACTCGAAGACTAACAGGTAATGAAGTAGGAAATGTACGTAGAAGTTTCATTCAATGCTGGTTATACCACTTAAAGGCTAGTGGTTACACATTCATGGAATGCACAGGTTTACTGCATCATTTCTCTACAGACAATGGTGTATCTGCTCAACAAGACTGCTTTTCTATTTTCATTTCACATTGTTCATTTTAGAGCACTATAACAAATGTCTGAGTTTTTGCTTAGAATAAGCTCTCATTATTTGAGAGAGAGATATATATATTTATATTTAGGAAGTTGCATACATTTTTTTCCCCTGCTATTAGAGATTATATCTTTTTTACAGCAGAGCAAAGCAACCGTGCTTGACCACAGGCTTTTTCCTTACTTATATTCCCCAAAAAATCCATTAGAAGTGATTTATTAACTTCTCAGTTATGTAGGGTTTTCTTTAGCAGTTGTTAATCAGAAATGTAAAGAACTTAACATCTATTCTAAATGTAAAGAAACTGAAGTACATACAGGATAACGATTTATTCCACATTATACTGCAGGTCAGTATCAGAGGCTACAGTAGAGGTCTCTTGACTCTTAGACATCGTCAAAGGCAACATAACCCGACTTTTTCAGTACACGAAAATACAACACATCTGAATACGATCGTAACAAAATGTCCTTAAAATATTTTCCCAGACATGAGAAAAACTATGGAGTTGCTGCATCTCTTGATTTGTGTTTTATTTACGCACAATTTGACATTTCAACCCGCAGTATTTTCTCTAAGCTTGTTCCAAAAGAAATATTAAGCACTATTATAACTGCAGTTCACTTTCAACAGTTATAAAAAGACTGAAAAATAAGTAAGTAAATTGTAATACAACTTTACCGTGAACAGGCTGGCAGTCCAACATATTAACCTGGAATTCACTAGACGGCAGCATTTCAAAAAATTTATTCAGTTCCTCTTGTCCAGACACTGCATTACCATTCCAAACTAACGTTGCTTTGTCCAGATAAAGTCTTGTTAAAGCCTGAGTGAGTATGAAAATACATATTTGGGGAAAATAGGTAAATGTATACAATGGACAACACACAAAACAATGTTCTTTGAATCCCTGTGTTGTGAATTATTGATTTCGTCTGTTACTTTGATAGCTAAAATGCCCTCCTGAAATATTAGCTCCTTTTAACAATTAGTACTCCTGACCAAGTACTAAAACTGAAACATATTCTCCTTTATGAGTTGCAAAGCGACTCATGTGCCTCCAAATTTAAATACTGATGAGATTGCTTTAACACAGCTAGTGATAGAACTGAACTAGTTTCTAACAAAAGGATAGTGCTACCTTTCCAGAATAAGTTTATCGCTGATTTTTTTTTTTTTTTNTCAGGTTAAAAACAAAAAAAAAAAATGAACAAGACCAGGAACAGTGGAAACTCAAAAAGGACAGTTATCTGCAGCAGCAGATCAGAACTTCCCAAATGTTTCACACGCTGTTAACAGCTGAGGAACTGCCTAACTCTCCTCCAAGCTGTTGATACATCTCTACCTAACCTACGCATGTGCAAAGTGACTATGAAGTAACATGCAACTGCTGCTGATTTCACGTAATCTAAAAGTTATTAAGTTACAATTATAGTACATTTAAAATTCCAAAGAACAATCTCCACCGCTCTCTTTTGGTGCAAACATCTGTTACATGATACCACATCAATGTGGTCCATGAAGACTTTCAGAGCCAGACAGAGCTGTTTCCGTTTTATCCTCAGGCACTTCTGCAGGCTGCCAGAAACAGAAGTGATAACTGCAAATACAAGTAGTCTGGAAACAAGTAAGCTAAATCCTGACCTCAGAGACAAACAAAGCAAGTTTTATTTGCCTGTATTGACCAAATCCTGTACCTGTAAAACATAGTGGGACACAAACTGAACTGTTATCACAAAGAAGTCTAAGGCACTTTCTAAAAGGGGCCCTTTTACAACAATGCTGCACAGTGGCATAACGTCCTCTACAGGGCAGTCTAAGAGGAACGGAGGCCTCAACCTGCCCAATACAATACACGGTAACCAACTTTCAGGTGTTTTCAAGTGTAACGCTAGTTAGAAAAGCAAGCAAAACACGCACAAGACAGTTCTATTGTCAAAATATCTGCATACCCTTCTTCTTTTATCCATTGTCTCGTAATAGATGTTGACAAATTCATCTGCCGCTCTACAAGCTTGATCCACGTAGGTTTTGAAATCCTGGAGAGAATAAATGATACCAAATTACTTAAGTTAGACAATTTTATGGAACCTAGTCATCTACACAACTTCTCCAGCAAGTCACTTTGCTCGGTCTTTTCCATCCTCACTGAAAGATGATGTCAAATAATTCTGAAATTGATTCCAAACTTCTTTTCTACTTGCAGGAGGTACCAGCTTTTAGGCAGGTGACAGTTTTAGGATTCATTTTGAATGCTGATATATTTATTGTATTTAAATTGTACATAATTACTTTGAAAAATGGGCTACAGCTGGCTGCAAGTGGTGTGAACATGCAAGTATTCAGTGAAAGTATTTGTTGCTGCGATGGCTGTTCTGAAATAAAGGAACAAGATTTATTCAATGTATTTCTGAAAATTAGCAAGAACCCCATCACACTGCCACCACAGTCTCATTTTTTAAAACACCTTTACATATACATACATAAAATGTAATAATATATATAATTGGATATAGAGATATAAAAAGGAGAGAGAGAAAGAGAGAGAGAGAGAGAGAGAGAGAGAGAGAGAGAGAGAGAGAGAGAGAGAGAGAGAGAACATGCACACATGCTGGATTTATTCCAGTATCAATCACTCCAGTGCCATATCCACAGGTAAAAACCAAACACTTCTCACATCTCATTATTTTCCTTACACCTCTCTATTTTTATTCAGCCAAAGGTCACAGCCTTTGTTGTCACGTCACTGCACTGTGATCTCATTCAGTTATCTGTTCAGTTTGTTTAGCTGTTTGGCCCTTCGTCTCTTACAGACCCTATCTGTGACATCCTGGAAAGCAGTGATTCTGAATTTCCTGTCCATATATCTATAAAACTGCACTTTGTTCTGTTCCGACATTTTGTTTAAAATATCATTATTCTATTTCAGCATTATATTCTCAATATTTGCAACTCAATCAGTACTTCACAATTTAACTACTTACATTTTCTGGGCAGTCTTTAATGAATATAGACTAGAACTGCCGTGAATTCTTCCACTATCAGCACAAAAACCACTTCTATTCAGAGAAACTTCCATACTGGAAAATACTTACCGGCCTGTCAAATAATCCCTGCTTACTCCACAAAACCAAAACCTCTCGTGTTATCACATACTATTCTTTTGATCTCCCTCTGTAAGGACATGAGCCTGCTCTTCACCTTCCTATCTTCTCCAATAATTTCTGAACCTACACGCCAATTCCAAACAAATACAACAAAGTAGTCTTAAAGATGCTGTACTCCAGCAACGACCAAGAGAAACTCTTTGGCACCGGGAGACAGAGTATCAGACCTCCCACTAAGGGAATAGCGATCGTAACTCGGCCTGTTATGTTATTTAGAGTAGATGGCTGTTCCCTCTCAATCGGCACACGCTTGCACGCACACACTTTCCAACCAGCAGCCAGACATATTACCATTTAGCTGCCACACAGACCAAACGGGTGTGAGGGAGAGCATTAGAGAAACACCAGGAGACTGGAATGAGCTGTCAGGGTACCTGCAATACAAGTCAAACGGAAAATAAGTTTTGTTAGTTCTGATACTCCAGACAAGTTTTTTATAACCGTAGCCTGGAACACGTTTATAAATTCTGAGAACAACTTAGGTTGGAAGAAACTTCTGGAGGTCATCTGGTCCAAATCCCTGCTCTGAGCAGAGCCAACTTCAAAGGCTGATCTAACTTCAAAGTTAGACTTGACTGCTCAGGCTCCTGTCTCCGGGGCACATTTTGAACATCTTGAAGGATGGTGATTTCACAGTTTCTTCGGGCGCCTGTTCCAATGTCTAACCACCTCACTCACGAATCTGTCTTCCGAGTATTCAACAGGAAAGCCATACTTAAAAAAAAAGAACAAAAAAAAAACCCCCAAACCCTCGAAGACTCTTGACAACAATTCCAGGAAGCCAGCCCATCCACCTGGCCTCTGCAGAGCCTCTCTGTAAAGCACGCCGGTTCCTCACACAAACCGCTGCCTGGCCTTAGGCCTCTCTGCACAGGGAGGCTGCGGACCCTGGAAGCGAAGGCGGAACGGCCGCGGGGGAGGAACCGGCCGAGGCCGTACGGAGCCCAGCTCTGCCCCCGGGGCCGAGGGGCCGGTCGGAAGGAGCCGCGCACACACCCCTGCGCTGAGGCGCTGCCACCCGCCACCGCAGCCGGGACACGGTCTGCCACCCCCGGCCGCACTCCCCACGCCCCGCACCCTCAGAACCGCCGCCCCAACCGGAGCTCTCACCCGCCCGGCCCGNGGAAATAAAGAGCGGGAAGGAGAATGGCGGTTGTTCCTCCCGCCGGCAAACCCACGGGTCTTCGGCCGCTGCGAGGGGGCTGGGGGTAGTTCAGGCACAGAGCACAAAGGGGCTCGAAGGGCTGCGCTGCGGCAATTCTAATGAATGGCGCGATGGCCTCCCTGCTGTTTGTAAGAGCGGTGGAAGTTGTCGCGCGGCAGCGTTGGCCTTGTCCGGGCAGGAGTACCGGGACAGCGGATCACCCCTGCGCAGCGCCTCCCAGCTGTGTGCAGGAATCAGTACTGCTGTCAGGAAAATCCCGTGGGTTTGGGGCTCTTCCAGGGTTGTGAAAAGTTCCGAGGAAGGTTACGTGCTTTGCTGTGAGCGGTTGGATGGTGCTGCAGTGAGCTGTGCGTTGGCCTGTGAGTGCAGACGAGGACGAGGATGCCTCGCGCGCCCTGGCCAGCGATGGGCGTGGGACGTTGCCCAACGTCGAGTGGCGGCACAAGGGCCGGCTGCTGTCGTGGGCGCACCAGTGTGGGTGTAAAGATGGGTCAGTGCGTGAGCACGGTGCCCCTGATTTTACAGACGCTTTAGATCTCTCTCTGCTTCTCCTACGTGCAGCTTTTCTCCCCCACGGGCTGCCACCGCGGGGAGGGAGCCGGGCAAGGGCGCGAAGGAAACCCGCGCTGTTTTCCTGGAGCGAGCCAAGTCGTGAGGCTGGCTGGTGAGATGTTCCTCATGCAGTGAGTAACAGGGAAAGATGAGACCCAATTAATGCAGTCCTAAAGATGATGTGGAGCTGACCGGGAAGAAACCACGTACTGAAGGTGACAAACAGTCTGGGGATGGCAAGGTGCGCCTGAGAGGGGGCTGCCGGGAGGGGACCGAGTTTGGGTGAGGGCATCTGAGGCTGTGCCCTTTGGTATAGGGGATCGCATCCAGCGGTGTCAGCTGTGTGCTCATTTGTCATTGCTGTGTCGGAGTTGTGTCACTGTGAAACGGCGTGTCCTGCTGAATTAACAGCTGCTCAACGAAGATTGCTTAATACAGAAGTTCAAACATCCTCCCCTTTGAAATCTCAAGTGTCGCTACATCACCATATTATCTCTTTGCCTCAAATTAATAAAAGGACTTCATAAAACTTCTGTCATATAAAGAAGAGCGATCATCAATTTCCAAATAAAAATGCAAGGCATTGAAATTATATATGATTTGTTCAAGGTCACAAAGGGAGACAATTGCAGAACTGAAAACTGCAACTCTAATCTTTTACCTTCATCATATAAACATCTTTACTCCATTCTGAGATATATCAGTGTAAAATTTAAAAAGAATCACTCCCATCTAATATGTCTGTTACCTATTTCATGTTTATTTTCATCATATTGATGACAATGTGTCTAAAAAGATAGTGTTGCGTTCCTCTTCTATAAATCGGATTTGTAGGAAATGACCACTGTAAATCCTAGTGGACTGAACGAATTATATTTGCGTTATCACCGGGACTGTGAACAATCTGGACTAAACGATAGAAATAAATATCTGTAAAAGCATTACCTCTTCATTTACTTGCGTGCATCTGTGAAACCTGGAAGGGTAACAGGCTTAGCACAAGCCTTGTTGCTGGCAGATTGTGCCGAGTTCTTTGTATCTTTCAAACACATTAAACCAGGGATCTGAGGGAAAAAAAAATTACACTCTCATTTATCAATGGTGCTCAAACAAAAGAAGTAATGTATAGAGAACAGAATCAGAACAGTAGAAACTGAAGGAGCTAATTAGTTCACAAGCCTTCTTTCTGTCAGGGCAGGATTTTTCTCTACATATTGTACTTTTTGATTCAGAAATACTTGACACAGTGGGTTCATTATAGTTTCTTTGGCAACAGCTAATCAGAAGAACACTTCTCAGCAGGATTCCTGCAGACTCTCCACTGGAAACTGGGAAGGTAAATAATTTGAAGATTCTCTATGCCTATTGCCTGCCTGCCTTAGCACCGGTCATTACTCAGTGAAGTAACATATCAAATGGAAGGTGAATTGAAAACACGGGTGTGAAATTCATTCTCAGCTACTTCTGAAGATGGCACAAAATTTTGGACATCATTTTAGAGTAATAATGTCTTGCTGAGATCAACTAATTGGGGAAAACAACACGAAGAAAAAATAACACCAAGCAATATGCAAAATATGGTGAAAGAGGCACTCAGTGGCTCACAACAGTGGCCAAAATGCATCCAGGTCTAAACTTCTTGGAAAAACAGAGGAAAAGAAAGAAAAAAAGAAACCTATCACCCCAGTATTTAATTAAAAAAAATAAGAGCAGCAAGAAATGTAAATTATTTGCAGGTGGTGTGGAAACTGCTTAAGGACATTAGAAATATGGGATACTTAGAACAAATGCATACCACTTAACAGACATGCTTTACAAAAGACCAAAAGAGTCCAGAATTCTTAGTAACAGGCCAGTGGAGAGAACTAGAAGTACAGAGACATCCTCCAAAAAATTGTTTCCAAATGGAGGAAAAAAACCATAAAGTTTGGCTAGTAAGATTTAAAAAGGATCTAAGGCAAATCAAAAGTAGTTCTGAGAAACATTTTACCGAAGCAGAATCACTATGAATGAATTCCTTTCACAAACACATCAAAAGCAAGAAATCTTGCCAGAAAATCTGTAAGGCCAACAAGTGATCAGTGTGCCCGAAAAGAAGACAAGGCTTTAATAGAAAGCTAAACAAACTCTTCATGTCTTTGATCACCACGAAGGAGTTTACAAAGTATCTTATATTACTGTCTTTCTTAAAAGGGAATGAAATGGAGGATCTGTCATGAAGTGGAATGTCAGTACAAAAAGTGTTAGAACAAATCCATAAAACAAATAGTGACAAGTTATATGCCAGGTTATGTGCTCCTAAAGGACATAGTAACCATGGTATGTAGTCTGTAATTTACAATAGGCTCTGTCCTCAGGGAACGGAAGGTGGCAGATTTGAGGCCAACTTTCTAAAAAAGCCCCAAGGTGGACCTGTAAATCTGATGTCTGTCCTATGCAAATTGGTAGAAGTTATACTAAAGAACAGAATTGGTAGGTTCTTGGATAAGCACGACATAATAGGGTAGACTCAACATAGTTCTTTAAGGAGAAGTTATTCTTTACAAATTTATTATTTCTTCAAAAGAGACAAGAATCGTGGAGGTAAAGAGCCTTGCTAGTTAACAACTCTTCTTCCGCTAAGTGATTTCCTTAAAATTTCAGATTTTGCTAATCCATGATTCTAGATTTATCATACTTGGAAGCAGTTAAGTAGTTTTCATATGGAACAGTTTATTTAAATGTACAACTCGCAAGTGGCATTCCAGATGACGTTAGTGGAATAATGAGGCGCTCTGCTTACCTTCTCTCGCTTCTTTACCACACCCAGCTACACCCAGCTACTAGGAATCTTTGTAGCTTTTTGCTGGCATTTTTTCTGATCGAGCACAATCAGACTTCCAGAACGCTAACCTAAATCTGACTCCCTGAAAATACATTTTCTTTACTTAGAAAGTATCACTGGCAGAGGGAATAAAGGAGTCCATCTGAAACATATCAAGGATTTTCTGCAAGACTCCTCCAGTTGCTTTCCCTTGAGCATTAATTTGGGTGTTTAAGAGTAGTATGAGCAGACAGAATTTCCACTTTGTGTTGAACAAATTATAGCCAGACTGTACATTGTCCAAATATTCCCTAAATATGCATTTGGACTTAGTTCAAGTAACAACCAAGTGTAACTCATAATTTCTCTTCAAAAGCCCAGATATTCCTAACAGTTTCTCAGCCTTTACCTCCAATACCTCAAGCCAACTTACCCATGCTCCCCAGCCCTTGATATTCCAGAAGGAACACAGAAGACAGGAATGCCAGAATGACTCGGCAGCAATTGCGCTGCACTCCCATGCAGAGTTCACGCAGTTCACATCAAGATGACTCATCAAAATACCTTCANTGCCAGAATGACTCGGCAGCAATTGCGCTGCACTCCCATGCAGAGTTCACGCAGTTCACATCAAGATGACTCATCAAAATACCTTCACATCTGAAGATGGTTCCTAGAATGTGCAGCTCTACTACACCCACTTACCATATGGAAGGGAAATTTTTAGCTAGTTTAGATCTTACAGAACAAATCAGAGGCAAAAAGTGTAGCTTTGTTGAAATAGCTGGGATCAGCTATTACACCTGTGAGATGAACTTAGAAATACGGGGTATTTTTGATTCTATAATCAATAATGCTAACCTTTAATATTACTAGTTGCTGGAAGTCTTCCCAAATAGCTGATTCTAAGAACAATGAATTAAAATTATAATCACAATTAAATGGCAAATAGGATGACGTATCTCCATATCTGTATGGAGATAGAAAGTAATTCTTAGAAGTGACTGCTTTATAACTTCAGTCAAATTTACTCAAAATATCGTAACTAATGATAAGTAAAAATGTATTAAGCTTTCAGAAATGCATTCAGCCATCTGGGTTAGGCCAGATTTTTTTGTGTTTTGTTTTCATCAGCTGATCGATTGAAATCAATTAAAATTGATAGTCAAGCAATGGATAATTTCAGAATCACTGACAAAATGCATAGATTTTTATTGTGAATTATTTTGATACTGGGCAAATAATGACCGCAGAATGAAAGTAGAACTCAATCTCCAACAAGATGAAAAGAGTTCACATTTTTCCCATAGAATCCTCACATGACAATTATGTACACTTACATTAGCATCTATGCAAGAATGAAGCCAGATTGCGTATTGCTAGGCCACTTTTCAAACTAACCTTGTACTGGGTCACAGAAAACTGTGGTATTTCTGAAATGACTTCAGTAAAAGACAAAAATGAGGTCTATAGGTCCTGATTACCCTTGATAAAACAAAGAGTCCCTAGTTTTGCAAATAATCTTGCTGGACTTAGATTAATGTAATTTTCAAGGGTTTAATATTTATTCCCCTTCAAGGTTACAGAAGTAACACTGACAGACTTCAAACAGAATATCCTCTATTAAAAGAACCCAACAAACTACTATACTTTTTAATTTATTGATTTAGAATATATGTAACATTACTGAAGTCATGACATGCTTGAACTCTGCAGGTTCAAAATCTCGCTGCAATGTTGTACACAACACTGAAGGGCAAGTCCAGGAGGCAGCAGAAGGCAAGGTTCCTCCCACTTTCAGTAGCCACTCTGCTGAACAGAGACCACAGAAATGATCCATGGCCTATGTCAGTGATTAAAATTAAACTGGTAGGTTCACTCTCTTATTATTAGGTTTATCAGCTTTCACTGATCACGTGCTGCATACAGCATCCTTGTTAACAATGTCCAATTAACAGTTCAAAGATTTAGCAGGTATAGTGGCATTTACCATAAGAATTCCCTCAAGGTCAGTGATTCACACAACGCTTCGGCTTTCAAGCTGGTAAGGCAGTAAAGGCTCTCATGCAGTCATATAGGTCGTACACGCTATTCTCCAAGACCCTGAATCTTTTTGAATAGTGCATGATTCTTGTGAAACACAGTACTCTCAACTTTTGTTAAAGTTACCAAAATGTGTAGTAATGTTACCCAGATGTATACAAGTTTAAGGAATTGTCTCCCAAGACAAGAAAAGCAACTGACACTAGCCAAATCCAGACAGGTTCTGATTAATGCGATGCCTATGAAACTGGATCATGACTCAGTGTTTGAGTGTTTTGCATGAGGAAGGGCTGACTGAGAACTCAAAAGATTTGATCCATTGATTTTAATGGGAACTGGGAGCAGGTCTCAGGTGCTTGGCACATTCACACTTTGACCTATATGCTGGATACAAAAATACTGCTAAAGCTGGAGTCTGGATTTATTAAAGGAGAGTGGATTTAGGAAGGTCTGGTTTGGCCACTTCATTCTCAACATAAAAGGCATGTTAATCTGGATAGACCCAGGCAGAACCTGTGTTTGTTGCAATCCCATGGTGACTCTGGACTATGTACCACTCCGCCTCAAATTCCTGTCATACCAGAACTGCAGGAATGTAATGACTCCTATCCTGATAAATATCCCTCTTGTTTTTTAAAGAAAAACAGGACTTGGTATATACTGAAGCGCTAACTGTTCCACTGACCCACTGGGATATGGTGAGATCAAGTACAAATAACTGTTCTATTTTAATCCACGTCAAAGCACTCCCAAGTGGGGATAAATTTTCAGAAATGGTCAGTTCAAAGTGCCACCACAGTTGCTAGTTAAAGAAATTTTAAAATCCCATCCATTTCATTAGGTAATGAAACAGTATTTGAGCTCTTGTGAAAATCTGACCATATGTAAGTAAAACCTAGGTAAACATATTTGTATTACAGTGGACTACTCAATAGTTAAAAGTAGCAAGCTGATAGCTGAAGTGTATATATGTGCACACAGACACAGTTATATGGAGGAAGGAGCCTACAGTCTTACCTTTAAGGCTTGTAAGGTAGTTCTGTTTGCACTTGTCCTTTTATCTCAAAATTTTAGACTGAAGTTTTGATCATGGCTTCAGCAGTATATTGTATCACTTAGCAGTGTAGTATCACCTCCCGGTTGTGTCCTGTATAAACAAACCAAAAATGTTGCAAGTAGCTATTATCAAGATCTCTGAGCTATGAAATACCTATGCAATGCCTTGCATCATATACATCAACTGAGAAGGATTGTACAAGCATCACTTGCAGCACGTGACCATGGCTTGCTTTAACTTGTGTGCACCTGAACCAGCACACTCCATAAGCGTTTCTCATCGGGGCTGCATGCGTTGTAGCTGCAATAGTTCGGCGGGTCCTTTTTCCCGTCTCCACTTAGTACTGCTCAGTTTTCACTAAAGCCTGGAAAGAAGAATGACTTTTTTGCATCCAGTTTTCCCTTTACATAACTTGCCTTTACATAGCCAGATTGCATTTTGAGGAAAAATTTGGTATATAAAATACTGGGAAGCATCTCCAGTTTTGGAGCGCTAGTAAAACGAGCCCAATTCTAGACCCCACCCTAGGAGATGTTTATCAGGCTCAGAAACAGAACAAGTTGACTTTAATTTCAAATGGCAGTAACACTTTGCTTCCCAACTTATGGAAAACTAGAAGGAAAACTCTGAGCTACAACACAACTTCTAAACCTGTTCCAAATTGCACTAGGGGTCCATCAGAATCTGTAAAAAAAGGGTGCTGTGAGAATTCTGGCCATCGCTGTCCCCTCCTTCTGTCCAGGTCAGAGTATCAGATATTTATGGGTAACAGAAGCTGGAAAATTATTTCCTTTTTCATTGATACTTCATTTTTTTAAAGTCAGAAACACAAACAAGAAACAAGGAAGTTTTGTTTGTGAACAAATTTTCATGTGGTTTTGGTCAAAAGCAATTTTTCTTCCCAATTTTCAGGTGTCTTCCTCCCCCCCCCCAATATATCTTCCCTTTCAGAAAAGAAAGCCATCTTTTGAGAATAGTCTAATTTAGCTTAAAATCGAATTTCATTAAAAATAAATTTTTATGAATAATTTCTGGATGAGCTACAGATGGAGCACTAACCACTCCACATTACAGATTTAATAGAACTACTGAGCAAAGTTCTCTCAGATGAGAAAGGCCTGCAGGGCTAGAATTATGGTTTATATGCTGTCTGCAATTGTTAGTTCAGGTCAGCTTGTAGCATATTCTGAGTTCAATTTACATTTGGCTCAGAACTGAGTGCTGGGCATCAGTAGGTAGGCCACAACAATCAACTGGTTAGTGGGATGACTTAACAACAATCAAATGCTAAGTAATATTTCTCCAGGCCAAACGTACCTGTGACCATTTAAGGAATCATTTTCCAGTAAAGAATCACTTACTTCCAGCTGGAAGTGTTTTGTTGCTTGCTTTATTTTATAAATGGAAGAGATATGAAAATCCTATATGATTATTAATGGAGTATATGCCTTCAGATTTGTATGAAAATGCTTTACTTTTATTCCCTGAGTACCGTAAAATATTTAATATTGCCTGAGCATCTGAACTGTGGTTCTACGATCAGCTGAGCTGGCACAATAGCTCTGCAGCGGTGAAAGCAGCATACCTTTCTTTCCGACTTTCCCGGCTCTCTGTGTTATCTGCTCCCTCTGTTCTGACTATCAAGTTCACCTTTTGCAGAGCTAATTTAATTAACTGAAACTGTGGAAGATTCCACCTTTTCTTATCCTCTATATACTTGGCAAGCTAAAATGGATCAAAGAGTGGTCTTGCGAGCAATAATTGGCAAATAAAGGTACGTAGCTGGGGTTTATGGCTGGGATGAGAAGGGGAGGGAGGGAAGATAAGCGAGAAGAGCACCGACACGCTGTTACGCCAAC
Organism: Burhinus bistriatus; assembly: GCA_013397275.1. Lineage (NCBI taxonomy): Eukaryota > Metazoa > Chordata > Aves > Charadriiformes > Burhinidae > Burhinus > Burhinus bistriatus. The sequence goes on from VYXH01005400.1 coordinate 526,769, forward strand.
TCATGCCACGTTGCGAAGTGATACCTTGTGGCTGCCGCTCGCATTTGACATACATGCAACCCACTGCCAAAAAACTGTGGTCCCATTTTTTCTCCTGTGCTGTCCTCAGTTGTGCATTCCCATCACTTCCTTTCTGCGTGCATTTGTGTAGATACTGGCTGAGACTGATCACAGAACCGATCCGGCTGAAAATCATGCTGTTGTTGGGTTGATTTTCAGTTCATTTCCCTCCTCTGTACTGGCAGAAGGAAGGTGATGGAAGCATCCACTTAGGGCAGGACTGGCCCTTCTGGCAGCAGCAGGCACTTAGGTCAGCTTACAGCAGCTGCAGAAGCGCACCCAGCAAGGCAAGAAGTGAATGAATAAATAAAACTGACTGCAGAGGTTTACAACTGAGCTGGGAAAACGGTGAACATCAAACAGGCAGTAGAAATGCTTGAAATATTGCAGTGTTTTTTTAAACACTCTTCCACTTTGTATAATGGGAGCTCTTCTAGTTAGACAGGTGAGGGTATTTTCAATACTTACATATGTATGAAATCTATTCTGACAGTGTATCTGACTGCCTGGAGCCTAATTTTATCTAAATTTATACCTGAGAAACCATATACTTTTAATGTGATAGCATCAATACAGTGAAAATACACTCATTAACTCACTGTAGACACTGATGCTTGTTGGCACATCTTCTGCTAAACATATCCCCTTCCGTCATTAGACAGTAACCTGCACTGAGAGCGTATATAAACTCACTGAAGTCGAGGGTTGAACACATTGACCTGATAATTTTAATCTCCCATCAGACTAATCAGGAATTATTTAGTAAAAGCAATGAAGTTGGAATGTGGTAAATTTTCTTAATGTGGGGAAAGAATCAAGCTCACTTTTCACTTTGGGAACATGGATAGCAAAGAGTACTGATGAACGGTAACTCTAAGTAGATTAATTAGGTTCTCATCACAAGTATAAACAACTAAATTGTTTCAGGGATATAAAATGGAATCTGTTTTATTCTTCTTCATTACCTAGATTATGACAGATTGATTGGAAGAGAGTCAAATTTCATTGGCAAAGCCAGTACATCTATTTTTATCTATTGAGTTACTTGTTAAATTATGCAGGAAAAAATGTTGTATTGGACTTTACAATCTGCTTCTCTTATCCTAATAGCTCGCTAACTTACATTCCATAAGCTTCATCTGTGTATCTTTCATTTATAGCTTAATGAAATCAACAAACTAAGTAAGTGTAGCATGTTAATTCTATGCAAAGGTCTTGAGTCTCTAGGGAAGGAACAGAAATCTTCACTGAAACAGATTCATCCTCATCTAGTAGTCTATTTCTGTGGTCCTTTGCATGGGCAGAGTAAAGCGAAGCCAAAGCCCAAAGACAAACGGGCTGTATGCATGCCAGGAACCACCTAAGCGCAACAGAATAACGCCAACTGAAAGAAAGAATCCATTAAGTGACATCTAACAGAAGATAAGCATTACCACCCCAAACCATTGACTCGTATACCTCTCGCTTCACAAATATTTGAAGTAAGATAGTTGGAAGGCAACCTGATGTCAGTGGAGCGCTTAGATAAGAGATATAAAACCACAGACCACAGAAATGAGAAACAGAAATCACTTATCACCTCTTTTTCTGATTGTATTTTCAATGCTTCAATAATATTGATTGTTCCTGACAGATATACAGATGAACAGATGGTGGGAGACTGTTACTATTTTGCAGCAATGATCCATTATTTTACAGTTTGTCATCAACATTTTACAGTGTACTTTTTAGAAAGGGCATTATTAAACAAAAAAGCTTTATCACATTATTGTCTCTACCAGAATGTTTTACAAATAAATGTAAAACTACTAGGAATATTCAGTGGGATTCAATCGACAAAATGTTCCTTCGTTTCCCCTTTAATATTTGAGAAGGTGAAGTGTTAGAAATATGTTGTCTCATTTTAATGGGGCAACACTTGCTATTTGGTAAATAAGCATACTGTCTGCTAAGTGTTGACTGAAACCCAGACTAGGTTTTGAATTTGTACTAAAACCTGGAACCAAAAGAAGCTATTTTGACCTGAGTACCACCTGCATGTACAATACAAACCACCACAGTAAATACAGGTGGGTTTGCGTGACAGTTCAGTACTCTATGCTAACTTAAACTGCAAAGACAGTGGTACTGAGTGTTCCCTAAGATATGAGTAGTCCACTGTTAAAACAATGGCAAAACTCCCACTAACTCTAACAGAAGCCAGATCTGGCCTTTGGTTTGTTTGTTTTGTGTAAATGGCGAATAAACGAAGTTTCTTCAAAATGTAACTTTAATCGCTACCTCAGTGACATGGCCTCATTGTTCAGGCTCCGGTTTTAGCAGGTATCTTGGCTAAATGTCAAACAATTCCATCAGTTCTTTGAAGACAGATATTAGACAGAGACTGCATCTGAAATAAGTTCCCCAAGCACCATTCAATTAACCTACTTGGCTAAAAGGTAATGCAAAAATCAGTATTTTGTAACAGATGCTTGTGTTTCAGATGAAAGTAATCAATAGGCATCAGAGCAATTTCAAATTAAAGACAAATACAGACAAAGTTAAAATATCAACCAGCTTAGGTACCAAATGTATTGCAACTTAAAATAGCTCTATTATTTTGGGCAGAATATTCCCCCAGGTACAATTTCAACATAACATTGCTTTTATTACATTTTGCATCACTTTTCTAAAATAAAAATAAAAATAATTACTGTCATTTTGGGAGAACTCACAAAACAGGTGCTAGTTCCCCCTGTTGGTCCTACAACGCCTGTTAACTGGAACTGTGCATTGGGTTTCCTCTGAGTATATAAATTCGAATAGACCTGAATATTTGGAATTTTTCTGTTTGTTTTTCACAAGCAGTTTTTCTCCCCTTACTCCTTCTAGCCTTGTACATACATAATGAGATGGAAACAACAGCAGACCCAGCTCGGAGCCCAAAGGATAAATCTTAGCATCAGAGGGTGTGCTATTTTGTACCTACAAATGACTCAAGGAGACATTAAACATGTCAGTGAAACAATTATAAACAAACATGGCTGCTTGAACAATAACAAAAGTTTCGTATTCACAAGCCTTTTAACAGGAAGGGTTGTCAGTAATGAAGAGGAACTGTATCAAATGAGCTGATTCTCATTTGTGTTTTCCTTTATTCTATAAATATACCCTCCAATCAGTTTTACTAACGTAAGACATAGGACATGCAGAAGCACTTCCAGTGAATTGTCTTGGTTCCATAAAATCATTGTCGCACTTCTGGCCAGTGGCCGAGTTCTCTTTGGTTGCAATAACGATTTGCTCTCTGGCAGCCAAGCACATTAATAACTTACTTTCTACGCCTAGTGGGGAGAAGGTAGATATTGTTCCAAATAGATAACCCCAATATGTTACATATGGGTTTCTTTGCATGCAAATTCTTTACCTCGGTAGCGCACTGTGAAGGCAACCCCTGCTCCACCCAAAGCTGTCAGTGTAGAGGTGGGATAGCCGTGGAGATTCCCAAACAGTCAGATGTCAGTGTCACACAAAGGCTCAGCTGTGCTCCCCAGTGACAAAACAGCAAGTCTACCATCTTCACTAGTGAAGACCTGCATGGAGGATACCAGCTACTCTTCCTTTCCCCCAAATATTCTCAGCCCTCAGCCAGACCAAAAGTAAAATGTAAGATCTGATTGTGAGTGCCCCCCACCCTCCAATCATTTTAGGGAATATCCATTGAAACAGCAATGGTGGGCCCCAAAGATGAGAAGAAGGGCTTAACAGCAAGCCCAGACACAAGCTTCCCTTTTACCTCTAATGTTTTACAGGTTCTTTTTCTTTACAGAGACCCAAAGCTAGGTCAGTGTATAACCACGTATATAGCAGCCTAATCTATTTTTCTATTGACCAGCTATAACCTTTGGAATGCATCTCTTATAACAGAAAGCATGTCAATCTTCCTGCAACATTTTTACTGCATTTACCAAATACTCAGTAGGATTAATTCTCATTCTCACTACCGTTACTACTAACAAACTCTGCATTGCTGCAGTGTAAGTACTGCTTCACCAAAGAACACTAAATCTGATTATTAACTTCCAGGATTGTACTAGTCTGCCAACGAGGAATATATTTAAAAAACACAGTAGTCAGTATGGGGGGAACACAAGCTGTGAGTCATTTATAAGAACCTTTATGATTTTACCACCAAACAGCCAAGAACGGTAAATATTTGGAAAAACACCAAGCCCTGAGACATTTTATAAATCGTTTTTTTGCATTCCTTCAGAGTTTATATCAAAGCAAGGAAAGGGATTATCATCTTTAAAAATACTATTTCTCCATGTCGCTGTTCTCTTGAGAAGAGGTTTAAGGATATGAAGATTCTCTACAGAAAGACCAGACCAACTGAGTCAGAAACACGAGGGGTTTCCCAGATGATCTTTGGATTTGTTTTTCAAGATTATTTTGCAGGGATACTGAGAGATATTCTTTCCTTTTAGCCCGTAAGACAGATCAGATAATAGGATGATTCACAGTACTGGTAACAGGCTGTAGAACCTTACACATTTAAAACTCCAGTCAAATCCATCCAACTTATTCATGGACTTACGTGGCATTTATTACTGATCCTAGTTCAGTTCTCAGAACGTAGACAATTTCCTCAATAAAGGTTCAGCCATTGTTGTACCTGGCACAGTGTCCCAATCAGGAAAATGAAGATACAGATAAGCTATCTATAGGTAAAATGCTCTCTCTGCTCCTGAACAACTTAAGAATATCTAAAAGACAAAGTACAGGAAAAGTGAGTATCTCCTGTGACCATGTTTTAAAAAATCAAGGTGAATATGCTCATAGGATTGTAATAGGCTGTGTCCCTAAATTCTTATCTATTAATAATCATTGTAAATCCTCTCCCTATTATTTAAATTTTAACACTTTAATGCACCATTGTGCAAAAAATGGTTTCTTAAGGACTGAGAGCAGAGCATCGAAGAAACTGGTGGAAGCACCATCAAAACAGCCAAGAATAAGCCAACATGCCAATGCTCTGTTGATTTATTCCAGAGCGATGCACCTGGACCCACCAGCTGTCACACATATTCCATCAGGAGCAACGGCTGTTTGCTCAATAGTTGTCATATTGTCTGACACAAACAATTGCTTGTTAAATTTGTCATCAGTGATTCTCTATGGGGTTTGAAGTACTGGAAAATGTTACATTTTGTTCCTGTCCTTAGGTTTTGAGCACTTTTCCTTAGACAATGTGCAGAGTTCCCGAATGGCATTTTGTGCAGCTGTGCAATTCTAGTCAAAATTACAGGTCCTGTAGCATCTCCAAAAAGGTCAAGTTGAGGGTGGTTCACTGTGAGCTAAGGACACCTAAGTAAGGGGAGGTGGAAAGTAATGTTTAGCTGATCAAATTATGTGGCGGGGAAGATGGAAGGATCTGGTCAGATCGCCAGGCTAAGAACATGAGACTAACAAATACATTTCATACAAACTATGGAGGAGAAGGGAGAGGGAAATTCCAAATCATGGAAAGTATGGAAGATGTTACAACAGTCAGGGCTGGGGAGTGACCTTAAGAGAGTCACAGCTGTGGGGAAAGAACAAATATGTTTATTAGAAACGTCATTAGGGAATGTTTTGCATGAAGCAGTGGAATTTGAATACTAGATGAATGAAGCAGCACGTTATTACAGGGTTGAGCAAAATAGAGGACTATGGTGTTATTTCCTGCAAAGAAGATATTCAACAGGAAATGAAGCAACATTATGTGATAAAAGAATGCTTAGAAATGGAGAGGTAGACCTGAAAAACTTTCAAGCACGGACAAGCTTTGAAGATGAGAGTTGATGAAATCACCATACAAGTGTGCGTAACAAGAAAACGTGGAAACTGAAGACAGTCATGTAATATCTCTGAAGAACTGAGAGAACAGAAGTGTATTCATTAAAATAGAGGTTTTATGAACTGTAAGAGATAAGCACCAGGAGTGAAGGTAATGAAAAAAGTAGATCAAGATGCATCCTGAAAAAATTGCTTTTAAAATATATTCCCATGGGTAATAATAGAATCAGTAAAGCACATAATGGATAGGAAATCTAGTTAGCAGAGATAGTACCTGCCAGACAATTATCCACCTAATTACTTCTTTGTAAGTACTGGCTGTTGCACAGGAGAACATGGCAGGAATGAAAATACTCTGCATGTTAACTTAAACGACTCACAACATAAAACAAATCAACAGACGCAAAAACTCTCTTCACAAAGCCTTTCCACTAACAGCACGCACTACCAGGGTAGCACGTGTTTTTTATGAAACTCTAGGGCAGAGAGTGTATGCTACACAAGCAGAATAGCCCGGTCCTTGAAAACGACCCTCTTTGCGCTCAGCTGTGTGCATCCACGGCTTGCTGATGCCTCATAACACATTGACTTACTTTTTTGGACTAAGCTAAAGATTAAAGACTACTATATAGACAATTTTAAAAATGATCCTTTTTAGATCAACAACGTGGACTTATCATAATAAGTCACCCAAAATGTTATTCCTCCAAAAATGGGATCTGATTAAATATATACTGAGGTCAAGGATTTTTAAAGGGCAACCTGCGGTGTGAAGGAACCTGGTCAAAAATAAACGGTAGATACCTACGTCTCCATCATTCAATTAAAGAAGGATAAGTCTTTTATGGAACTTAGGCTGACTGATGTCGATCTTCAAATTCACTGAATATAGAAAAGACAGACAGAGAGATGAAAAGACAAAGAAAATCCAGTTGTTTTTTCACTGACATCATTGTTCCTCTTCTCACCGAGAGGTGGCACCGAAGCAACACCCTGTCGCCGTCCTCTCCACCCCACGCACTAGCGATGACAGCCTCGCGTATTTCCACACTCCAGTAATGATTTATGAGGTCAGACACGGGCTAAACATTCTTAGACTACCAAGCGGGATATGGTTTGTGACTGAGGTCAAACATCAGGGTAACATTTAGTCATCACATGTCAGAGTAAAGTCTAAAGGACAAAATTTGGTGGAATGTATTTACTTTCTACCAATGGAGGAACTTTGGTTTTGAAGAGTAAGGAATGAAAAACTGGAAGATGTATTTGTAAATGTTCGCTACCATCATCATACGTCTGTATTTAGTTGCGGACAGAAGTGTGGCTTTCAGTTGTCTGGGCATTCATTCTTAATGTACTGATCACACCAAAAGACTAATGACACAAGATCCTGGATAGTAGGTGTCAGAATTTCTTGTCCCAGAACTAGCAAAACTTAGAGCACTTTTATTCACCTTAGATGGGGCACTTGAAAGCTTTCTTATTTTGCAAAGCTTGTAAAACCTTTCAGACCAGGTTGTGACACTGATAAGAGTTAGAAAAGCTTAGAGTACTGAGACAAAACTTTAGATAAAGTTGTTCTTACAAACTATATTTACCCCTGACAACCACCAGCTTAGCCAAGTACTCAGGCTTCTCAGCACCAACTGCATACCTCTGCAAAACTAGTAAGAGTAATTAACGGTAATATAAATAATTTCATTCCAAGCACAGCACTCTGTAACTGGGAGAGCAAAAGAACCGGCAACCTCATGGAGTCCAGCTGGGGCATCTGTTGCAATCTGGTAGATTTTTGATGAAATGATGATGAGAACCTGCAAAAAACCAGATGGACTCCTCTAGAAGGACAAAGAGATGACACTTGCGTCTTTAGTGAAGGTTCCTGCTTGTTATTAAAACATCCATTCTTGAGATAGAAGGAGCAAAAGGAGCAGGAAGAAGAATATTTATGTAAAGGTCTGACAACACTGTAGAATATTTTTTCTTTTTGGAATTCAGCAGATTGTACAAAATGTTAGATATTTTCAAGAACATTATGGGGGCCTGTTCCTGAATATCAAAATGTTTTCGTAAGCTACCTAAAAGAGGCTACACACATCCCACACAGAGCTACAGCTTCTTAGTATATTGGGTCTCTGTCTAACATCCTAGCCATGAAAACAAAATAAAATAGCATTACTGAAATTTGGAAATCACATTGTAATAAAGGATCTTCAAACACAGACAGCACCTAAGAGTGTCTCACAAATACAATTAAAGCAAAAGTAAATGAAAATACTCAAAAAAGTAAATTATTTTTATATTCACAAATATTTGGAATAAGATTATGTGGCACTTAAGTACAGAATCAGAATAAATGCTTCCAAGTTCTTTTTCAATTTCAAGCAGAAAGACAAGAAGGTAAAATGACAGTGATGTTATGCATCTTAGCATGCTCAGCTGCCAAAAAAAGAACAAAACATGCTTAAATTCACAATGATGGTAATAATTTAAAGCATGCTATAGCCTGATAGATTAATACGGAAAGGCAATTTTGCAGTATTTCACTAGATGCAACAGACATTGAAGACTATTGAGAACCAAGGAAATTTTGTGATTGATCTATGAAAGTTTCTATACACATTGGGTACATACTTCTGTTTCTCCTATCACAGAGAGTTCTGCAAAAACAACATCTCTTCCTAGCAAGTTAACTCAGGTTATAATGCTAGTCTTTTGCCAGAATGAATCACGGCCATTGTGCACTGCGAGCAGCACTCACTGGTGCCCTGGTGTATTCAGCAATGTTCTATATTCAACCAAGACACTGAGTATTAGTGTCAGTTGCTTTCGGGTTGGTCTCATTTCAGAAAGGAGACAGAAATGTGCACAAGGGACATGTTCTAATTTTTATTTTTAGACAGATCTTTACAACCTTGAACAACTATCAAGAAAAAGAAGCCAGTGCTGTAAACAAACTCTGAACTAGAAATTCTAAGGGAGTTCTAATTCGGACAGTAGGGTCAGGGGACTGCAAAGGGTTTGTGAAGTAAAATGCATGGGGCTTCCTCAATTCCACTTCTGTATTGTCCGAGTATGTCTCCTCTAACCATCCACCTGCATGTAGGTACCATCTGCCTACTACTGTGAAAAATCAGTGTCAGTTGCTTTACAAGTCTGTCTGACTTTTGAGACCATACATATGCAGGTCAGAAATATTACAGCATCCTAAAGCAGGCAATGAGAAATTATAATTTCGCTTATATCCCAGTGAAGACTTGAACTATAATGATAATATGCTGGTTTATATGGAAGAAGGTTTAGGGGATAAGATCCGAGAAAGAGCAATATTCTGTTGATTCTCTCAGGTTACTTTAAATTGTATTCTTATAGCAACTTGTTGGGATTCTTTACAGCAATTAGATGCTCGTATAAAATGGCAATAAGCTTAAAAAAGTCTGACATGGACTATGTTGACTTCCAGATACATTTCTGTGAATTTTGCAGCAATAGACTCAAAGTCAACTGAGTTACACTGGTGTAACAGTGGGTGTTTTATGGACCAGTAGTACAAATTAAAACAAATTAAATGATTAAGGCTAAGATAGTAGCCTCTGTACAATCAGTAAGTCTGATGATGAACTTGGAAGGAAGATGGTAACACTAATGATGTGGACCAACCTGCTTTCTTGTGTCTTCACCAGTGATTTGCAAAGGAACTTGCCCAGGTATTTGTCTCTCATCTCACAATTGTTTCTACTTACCTCATGGTATTTCAATTCTTGAGGCGCTTTTGGAATGGAAACATAGGTTTCCTTCCAGATGAAAGTGATACAAAAAAGGAGATACACCCTCTTCACACTACTCCAAGAAGGAATCCTCCCAGCAGTTCCCCAGCACATCATGTATGCACACAAGCTTCTCCACTTTGCAAAGACCTCCCAGCAGCATAGTACAAAAAATGAAATGTAATCTGCTTCTGCCTGTTGCTCTTTACTTGTCCAGATAGTCTGTCTGTCAGAGCTGGGTTTTACATCTCTTCGTTGATTCT
>VYXH01005401.1:0-61747 GCA_013397275.1 Burhinus bistriatus
CTTTCTTTGACCTGCCTTTTCTGATTGATGCATCTGTAGAAGCCTTTCTTGTTATTCTTAGCATCCCTTCCCAAATTCAGCTCCAGCTGGGCCTTGGCCTTCCTGACCTCATCTCTGCATAACCGGGCAGCATCCCTATACTCTTCCCAGGACACCTGATGCTGCTTGAACTGCCTTTGAAGTTCCTTCTTGCCTTTTAGTTTGACCAGCAGGCCCCAGTTCAGCCACAGCAGTCTCCTCCCTTTCTTACTTGATTTCTTACACCTGGGGACCAAGAGCTCTTGTGCTCTGTGGAAAGCATCCTTGAAGATCTGCCAGCTCTGTTCTGCCCCCTTGTCCCTGAAGATCATTTCCCAGGAGGTCCTATTGACTAACTACTTGAAGAGCTGGAAGTTTGCTTTCCTAAAATTCAGGGTCCTGACTAGGCTCCTCATCTGGCATGTATCCCTCAGGACCATGAACTCCACCAGTCCGTGGTCACTGCAGCCCAGGACACCTCCAATCTTGACATCCCATTAAGCTCACTCGCATTGGTGACTACGAGGTCCACTATGGCATCCCCTCGGGTAGGGCTGTCTATTTCCTGTCTTAGGAAGTTATCACTGAGGCACTCCAGGAACCTTCTGGATCATCTACAGCTTGCTGTGTTACTTTTCCAGCAGATGTTGGAGTGGTTGAAGTCCCCCAGCAGGATGAGAGCCTTCAAGTGTGATGCCTCCTGTAGCTGGAAGAAGAAGGCTTTATCAGTAGGTTCCCCTTGATCAGGCAGCCTGTAGTAGACACCAACCACAAGGTTCCCCATGTTGCTTCAGTCTCTAATTCCTACCCATAAGCTTTCAACTTCCTCTTGGCTGTCCTTTAGGGACATCTCTTCACACTCTATCCGTTCCTTAACATAGAGGGCAACACCTCCACCCCTCCTTCCTCGCCTGTCCCTTCTGAACAGCCTGTAGCCATCGATAGCCACATTCCAGTCACGGGATTCATCCCACCAGGTTTCAGTAATGGCCACTATGTCGTAGCTTCCAGCTCCTCCTGTTTGTTGCCCATGCTGCATGCATTCATGTAGAGGCACTTCAGCCGTGTTGTTGGCTGCGACACCTTCTTAGAGGACCACTCCTTGGGGTGTTTCTCAGGTGTTTCCCTCCTGACTCGGACTACCTCAGAAGCCCCTGGCTCATCTCTGACAGCAGACTTCCCTGTGAGTAGGGTCTACCCGGCATATTGGGCCATCAGTTCCCTTCAGGATGGAGTCACCAATGACTACAACCCTCCTTTTCTTCCTTGTGGGCGTGGTGATGATATGGGTGGTACGCCTTTCTGACTGTGGGGATGCCTCTAGTGTGGATTGACCATCATCCACATTTGACTGTCCATCCTTGTCCAGTACCTCATATCTGTTGTTCACAGGTACTGGGCGGGGGGTGGGGGGGCAGGGGGAGGCTTCACCCACTGCCCCAACCGTGAACTTGCCTCCATTCACTCCCTTCATTTAGGCTTCTGCCTGACAGGAGCAGGGTACAGGGCCCCCTTGGTCCCGCTTCTTTCCTGCTAGGTGCTCCTGTTTCTGTATCAAGGCGGGCAGAGCCTGGCTCCGCCAGCCTCCCTAATGCTTCTTAACCTTTCAACTTCCTCTCTCAGCTCTGCCACCAGGCTGAGCAGATCATCTACCTGCTCGCAACCTATGCGGCAGTTCTCATAGCTGCCTCCTGTGTCCAGTGAAAGGCTTCGGCACGCCCTGCAGCCCATGGCCTGGATGGCTGCACATCTCTGAGGAAGCTTCATCTGGCTTCCCACATCCTTTCCCGCTAAGGCTGAGCGCACAACCTTCTTCCGGGTGGAAGCCATAGCGAAGCTCTTGAGCCCCTTAGAGAGTGGGATGGCTGCTTTTGTCGTGGTGCTCTCAGGTGACGCCCTGGGCGATACCCACTCACCGCTTGTTTGCTCCTGAAAGGCTTCTTGTATGAGGGGGCGGGGAGGGGAATTTACGCCTCCTTTAGATGTGCCGCCGGGGGAAGGGGGCTGGCTCCGCCCACACTTCCTCACACACCCCCCGGAAGTGCCGGGTACCGGCCCGGGTTTGCCGCTTTGCCAGGCTTTGAAAAGCCCCCAAAAACGAGCCCCTTGCCTGCCTTTTTTTTTTTTTTTGCTGAGATTCCCTTCCCCGGCACAGACTTACCTGCACTGGAGCTGGTCTCGTCGGCAACAATACTATGCAACAATGCTAATTTTATTTGAGGTACTCTACCCTGACCTATGTTTAGGGGATGGCAAAACCTGTTTTTTAAAAAAAATCATATGGTTGTATACTGTCATTATTGCTTTTCTAATCTGTTTACTGCAAGAACTTTACTAACTCTGTCCTCCAAATAATGTATGTAACATCATAAGAAAACTCAACTGAAGGAGACCTCTTAGAATCGAAAGCCTCTTAACACAGGTAACCACGCAGCCATGTCATGTAATTCTTGCCATAAACTTACGTTCTGTCTTTCTCATATAGCCATTTTCAGTTTGCTGATGCTCAGTTTCATTGGTTGTCTCTTCATTACCTCCTGTCAGGAAGCAAAAAAGACACAACCCACAGGTAGTATCTGTTCTTTATTTTTATTAAGTTTCTTCATACAGCAAAAAGTCCCAAAGCCTTTGGGATTTTAGGATGTATTTCTTGGCTATAAAAAAACCCACAGAAAACCAACACCTGCTTTTGAGTATGTTTTCGCTTTTCAACATTTTCCTTTGCCTGTTCAATGGATAAATCCAGCAGAAATTTTAATTTCTACAAGGTGGCACGTCTATTAAGTTTTGCTTAGTCCTAATTTTATGGGTGCATTATAGTCCACTTACTGTTGTTGACTTTCACTATACAAATACTATTTTTAAGTCTTTCTTATTTTCTTTTCCTTCCCATCTTAATTTCATTCTGCAGGTCTCTACTAACACAGCAATTTCCACTGGTAAGATATTCACCAATATATAGTACAGAAGTGTGTAAAACATGAAATTATTGTAGTTGTCAAGTTGTTTTTCATATCAGACATCAATATTTCAATGAAAATTACTTCACTACCTCAGTCACCTTTTTGAACCCATTCTTACTTTCCTTAAAGTTTGTATTAGTGATTGTTTTATTGTATTATTTTCCTGTGCTTATTGCTTATACATTTTACTTTGAAACATCTTTAAGTAAGCCTCTTGACTTCACTCTAATTAGTGGAATGATATATAACAGTTTATCACTAAAAATAGTCTCATCTGCAATACACTCAAGGGATTTTTTTTCTTTCCAAAGCCTAAGGGGATTTCCTTTTAAGCATTTGGCTCAAAATGTTTCATAGGCCACAGAAATTTAATAACTAGTTCATTATGAAAAAGATATATCCATCTACTATCTCTCTGAGTCATGTCTCTTTGCAGACTGAGAATTAAAACCAAGTAGACTGGTGGAGTTAGAGAACCAGATTTCTTGGAGGCGATACAAATGAACAGTTGGACTGCAGAGTTGTATTTTCAAATACATAATTCACTTAACTAAGATGAAAGGGCATTTTGGCATTTAAGAATTGAAATTACAAGGAGTTCTGTTACTTATTGAGAGATAACAGTCAATTTTTAGTGATGTGTTTGAAAATATGGTAAAATATTCACACTACATAAAATAATGCATACTGGAAAATGTACTACTGTAAAAGATAGACAAGAAAATATGTTTCATGAATATGTTGTTTACAAGTTGTTTTTTGAGCTCATTTAGAGACTAACTTGGAAACTTATCTGAGATTTAAGAAATAATGTGAAAAGTTCATCTCTAAATCTATCTAGTTGCTTCCCTTAGTTCAAGGTTACAAAGCTTCAAAATCCCATTATTCAAAGACCCTTTTTTGTCTTTTATACTTTGCTGCTGTAGCAGTTAAAAAAACTGAGTTCCCTATTTATTTACAACATAAACTTAGAGAGTGCCTTGGAGGTCATTGTAAATTGTTGTCTTTGAAACTCATTTTTTCTTTGCTATTCTTAATAAAGGGGGTGCTTTCTTCAAGAAAGCAGGGAAACAGAGAGTAAAATTGGAACCTGAGAATGAAATGGAAACTTAGCTAACTTCCCCTATAAACCCATTATTTAAATGACTTAAGGAAGCCAGGTTGAAAGCTGTAAGAGACAGAGAAGTGGTATAAGCAGGACTATCCTGTAGAGTGGGAGCCTGGAGGACTATAAAAACTAGAAATAGGGAAGGTGCTGGAAAAGCGGATAAGAATGTCGCATCAAGTTTGTATTATTCTTTCTGAAGTGCAGTTATATGATGTGAACCAAATTAATGACAATTTAACTCTACAGCATGAAATACAGATTTCTGAAGGCAGTGAAGCAAATGAGCACAATGCTATTATTTCTTGAGTTACTGCACAGAAATGTAAGACGCTGCAAGATAGATTTAAAACTTCAGAGACTAATTAGATCTTCAGTAGAACATCTGATGCTGTGCTTATTTTTACAGTATCAGTGTTTTACATCTAAGGAATAAAGCACTGTCTTTTTTTGTTTGAGCTAGGTATACCAATAGCTTTAAACCATATGGGAAGCAGAAGCACTGGCAGCTAAGCTTTCATTGATTCTATGTTTAACCCATCTTAACTGTTTTCTAATTTTACTACCACTAAGAACGTTAAGATTGCAAAGTCAAGCACTCAAATTTAGGAAATGCCAGAATTAAGGTTGCCCACGCAAGCTTCATTTGTGAACCCTTGTGAGCATACATTAGTTTTTCCACAGGACGCTTGCCTCACTCCGGACACATTAAGTGAATGCTTATACTTTAGACAATTTTTCAATATTTCCATTTTTCTCTCATCATTCAATATGTGGCCTTAGAGTTTATTTACCACAAGCTGTCTGAACTCTGCACTGAAAACCTGATTCTTCACATCTTTCTTGAATTTTTATGGGTTTCATTACCAGAATAGCTGGTAGTTATCAAACATTAATCAATTTGTCTTCACAACCATCTTTCTATAGACTTTCCAGGGTGCACCCACCTCATTTTTGTCCCTTACCTTCTTGTTCTCCCCAGTCATTTCTGCCCTGCACTTTCTCTTTTCCCAGCCTTTTTGCTCTGATACTCTGCCATAATTTCTGCTCTGGCTTCCTCCTCTCCCTCCTGACCCATGGGACACTCTCTCGCTACCTCTCCTCCAGCCCTTACTCCCTGAGTGACAGGCTGTTTTCTGCTTCCTTTGCAGGCTGCATAGCTCTCCTTTGGTTACCGCTCTCTTCTTCCGTATTCCACAGACACACTGATCAATAACAGCACAGTAGCTCTCCTGTTGTCTTTACAAATGTTACCTTCTACCATGGCATCTGAAAACCAGATTCATATTTGGAAGCAAAGTCCTTGGCCAAATTCCGCAATGTAAAACAGACACCATTTTCAGAGAATTTCATTGGCAAACTTTAGCAGACCTCTACAGTTTTTTGAAACATGCATAAAGCAATTTTAGGAAGTGAGAAAATCAGGAAAAATTGAGGACAGCAAAAGATATAATCTGCTGGATGATGGCAGGTGTTCCCCAGTTAGCATTAGTACAAACACATACTCTGCATAGTCCCATTTCTCAAGATGGAGTTGTAGCTAGGCGCCTTATGCAGCCTCACTCCTTTCAGGCTCGGACTGCTTCCAGACATGTCTCCAATCTCTGCCAAATTTAGAGCCATTGCCACAAAGCAAGAGAACTAGAATTTGTCAGCTAAGCAGCAATACTTTGTAAACAATGTATCAAACTTTCAATCTCTTTCTCAGAAAAAATGCACAGGTTTTGATGGATGCATTTCAAATAACTAAATATAGAACATTTCAGGCAATGTGGTTAAATTTTGGTGAGTTTATGGCAAATATAAAATAAAGCTTAATACTGTAAGTGTTATGTAACTTTAAACATAGGTGTTATTTCCAAGTCTGCATCTCATGCAAGTTAGAATATGATTTCATGTGTAGAATTATATTAGTTATATAAGCCCTTTATAATATATTCTTGTCAACCATGAATTCTAAGCGTTTTATGCAGTGGTTTTCTATAGTAAGAACTGTGACAGAAATTAAATATAATTGAGAGACCAGGATTAGAGAGAAAGGAAAATAAGTATTTAGAAGTACAACTGAAATGTACTGGTTTGTTAGAATATCTGTTCTTCCTCTGTTTTTACGCTGTTCCCTGAGCATCTATGTTCGACTACTGACAGGGACAGTATACAGATCAAGATCAACCTCGAGTCTGATCCAGTCTCAGATCTTTTGGTCTTCTGCAGAAAGAGGAACAGCACATCATTATTTGGATTCACCAGGGAGTGTTTTCTTGAATAAAAGTCTGGAAGCAAAATTAAGCTTTGTAAACAGCCCAGAAAGAATTAAATAGCAACAACACCAGACACTGCACTTGCAGTTTTTGAGTGATAGTCTCACAAACCAGTGCATTTCAGTTGTATGCTAATGGAAACTTGGGAAAAAAAGGTGAAAGGGAGGGGACCATATACTGCTTCCAGTAGCATAGTTTTCTCCTAGTTCTAATTAGTGGTGATTTAAGAGCTTCCATCTAACTCAAAGCTTGGAAAAAGAGCAAGGACTCATTACTGGATGATAAATTACTTTATGGAGTTTAGAAATTGTGAACTGTAGACTAGATCTTTTTCATCCTACTTTGTCTTCTGGATGATATTCTCATCTTTTTCGTGTCTTCTCTTTTTATCACAGTGATTTCAAAATGTATTTCTGAGATTGTCAATATTTATACAGAGTAGGTGACCTAGGAATCCAATAAAACAAAATTATAGGATGCACAATTATAGGAATGTATAAAACAGCTTTACTGTAATAGAAAGATGATCACAGAACAAGAACACAAGAAAAGCAGGTGGTCAGTGTTAGCCACGATACTCAACCTGGAAAATTAGTCATCTTGGAAGTTTCAGTCCTTATTTGCAATTCCTAGAGCAATATGAGAAGGATATATAGAAGTTTTAAAACTGATAGCTATCTTATGAATATAGAAATAGCTGATGATTCATAAGTAATATGTTTAAATGAACAGAATGAAACCTTTAGAAGTGTTTTGCCAGCTGATAAAAGAACTGAATGCAACCACCACAAATGGCTATTTAGCTTTATGGGACAGGACATTAGCTGAAAGGGCTCACTCAGAAAATGAGTCTCAGAACAGTAGCGTTCTACCTATGACAGTCTCCTGTGCCAGGAAAGATTGTCTTTTATTTTGTGTTTTTGGCCAGCGTGAACGGAAGAAACCTTCCACAAAATGCCTGAAACTGCCTCTGCAGAAAGTTTCTGTTTTGATCAACCATCATTTCAAAACTACTTGTATAATCAATCAGTGCTAGTCATAAATTGCTAGTCAAGGACACTTGACACACACACAAAGCAAGCCATCATCTGGTCACAGGATCTAACTTCCTTTTCATTAGGACTTTTTTTCTCTACTACAGAATAATAAAATTTTGGAATTGTGTGTGTGTGTGATATTTTTCTAGATTTTTGTCTTTTAAACAAAAGTGTCATAACTTTCCACCTGCTTCTGGTAATATTATATTTTACAGAACAATTGCCTGGAAATTATTTATAAGCAAGAGTTTTCTTTTTGATCAGACTCTTCCTCCTTAGCCCTTTTGAGTTTTAAATACAGAGGTTTTAGACAAGAGTGAACTACTTCCTGGCTCAGCTTGCTTACATGGAACCAGATTGCCACCTGACACCTTGAAATGGCAATATCAAAGCTTTAGACTGCAGTTCAATCCACATACTGACTGATGAATATCTAAGAGATGTCGGAGAGAGCACTGAAGTGTACGACCAACTCTTTTTACAAGCTTGGGTCCCTAATGTAGGGCTCATATTTTCCCACTTACCATTCCCACAGTTTCCACTTCAGTCTTCTGCAAAAGCAGCCACAAAGTTGCATATTTTGTCATTAACATTCCTGTAAGTCCTCTTAAGTAAACAGAATTTACAAAGAAAATTGAGCTCTAAATGGTCAAGACCAACTTTAAATAATACAATTAAATGGATCTGTTCTCTTTCAATTGAATGTATAGAGTTAATCAATGCTCCACTTAATGAAGCCCTTAATTTGAAAACCTGACAGAGAAGTAGTTCTACAATACGCTAGGGATGTTCAGTTTAAGAAATGTCTACTGTGTTTGCCAGCCCTTCAAGATAATTATAATGCCCTTTAAGTCAACAGCGGTTGAATAGAGAATTTGGTCCCAAATGGTGAAAAGCAATAAATCAGTACTGTGTTTTAGATAGTCAGACACTCTCTACTGTCTTTTAAGGCTAGGAACTGAAGAGGTAGATGGCAGTAAAAATTTCAGAAAGCTGAATTTTCTTATTTTTTAACAAGAATTTGTGAAGCATACTTTTCCGCAGTAAAATTACTCACTCCTGGATCCATGCTTATGATGTCTAAATAGTAAGAAAGGAAAAATTCTGAAACTTTGAATTTAAATGAAAGATTCTCTTGTTTGAATTTTGTAACTTTACTACAAAATATATTAAGGATTAAGAATTGAAAATTTATTACAAGACCACTTCAGATCACATTTAAATACTACACTGAAACAAATCTTCTCTTTACCATTTGAACATATAATTAATCAATGTTCTATTTAATGAAACCTTTTAATTTGAAAACCTGATGGAGAAATAGATTTTACTGTACACTAATACTGTGCAATTCAAGAGGTCTCCACTGTATTTGCTAACCCTTTAGCATAACTCTAATAAAAACTTCCATGCATTGCCCTGTTCCAATCTTCTACTAATTAACTCTGAACAGAGCAACTGACACAGAGATCAGAAGAGAATATTAAATTACAAAGTAAGCAACTCTTATAACTTTGTAGTGCCTTATGGAACATGAACATCATTTCAACCAAGTCAGATCTATCAAAGTCACCTTGCACAGACTGAGCAGCAGCAATAAAATATGAACTTCCAACCTTTAAAATACAAAGTGTCATTGTAAAATAACACCCTCCAAATCAGTTTTATATTATTATATATTTATATACTTTCTGATATATGTGACATGATACTGTTTTAAGGCAGCCTTGAAAATCACAGAGGGATGTGCACAGATAATTCTCAAAGTCTTTAAACTTCCCTACCTTTGCAATTTCTTCTTCATAAAATCAGACTTAGGTTCCTCCCACAGTCTTGTGCTAGGAAGTCATGTTAGCCAGGGGCAATACCTTCCCAACAATTTTGTTGGCCCAAAGTTGGACTGATCCAGAAGGCTCTAAAATCCTAAATCCACAAAGTTGGGGAAATTAATTTTTATTTTCTGCAGTAAATCTCAACACCCAATTTAACTATGTAACATTTCTAGAAATATTGGCATTGTTCTCTTCTTATTTGTTATGAAGTTTACTGTGGTGTTCATTAAGTTGGACTAGTGAAATAAAACCAGATGGCAATGTAATAAGTAACAGTTCTTTGTTACAAAATGGGCATTAAACATTTCTGTACTTCACTCCTGTGATTTAGATATTCCTTATCTTGGTGGCCTTTCTCATGACAGCTATAGGGCTTGTCAAGAATGTTTCAGTAATTCACAATGAATGATTCTTTTTCTTTTCCCTCTGTCTTTTGAATCCTTGAACTGCTACAACATTCTCATAGAAGACAGTATAAAAAGAACAACTTTTTCACCATCAGAGCTAATAATAATAAATAACCTCAGTTTATGAATATAAAATGCAGATTTGCACTTTTTTTTTTTAATTTTATTTTTTCCCCAATTATCAGTCTTATAAACCCTAGAGTCAAATAGACTATTTCCTTTCCTCCAGCCCTTCATTCTCTGGTTTTATCACTATTAAGAAAGAGTTTCTGCAAGCTAAATTAGACCATAAATTGCACATCTATTTTGGAAGACAACTACAAATGGATATTGCTTTCAATAAGAAATAATGCTGGCTTTATTTCGGTTTTAGGATACAAATAGAGTATAAATTCACATTTTTAAAGTAGAATGCATTTGAGGATTTTAGGATTCGATTTTAACACACTGTATTGCATTAAAATTATTTGGCCAGTCTTGTAAGTTGTTAGATAAACTTATTGCATGAACCTAATAAACTCTTCTCTCAGTAATTTGCTCATCAAGAATTGTCAATTTTAACAGAAAGTTTGAAACACCTTTATAAACATTTTACTCCAATTCTGTGCTTCTTTAACTTCTGCTCATTTTAGAACTAGTATTAAAATTTTGATTGCTTTGCAGTTAATATTCTAATCTTATGATACACAGTGTTTAAACTCTAAGGTGCTTTCATTCCTATTAGTTTCTTTTTATTTCTGAAGAAATTCTTTTCAGTTGCTTTGAAACTGAAAAATATTTCTTTCTCTTCAATTATTCACACTTCCAGTTGTAACACTTCCAGGAGACTTAGAAGTATCAGCCACCCAAATCACTAACAGCTATCACCACTATACAAAACTGAGTGTACTGGAAATATAATGGACAAAAATTTTATTGTAAAATGTGAAAAACAATACTTTATCCTCTTGCCTCCTACATGCCATATATGCAAACAAAAAGCCATGAAAGTCTCTGTTCATCAAGTCTATTGTATCGTTATGGTACACAGTAGGTGTGTTTGTGAAACAGTCCAGGGTAGAGTTATCCCATCTTTGGACAACTGGAAGGAAGAGAGGTTGACCATAACACCCACATTGAAAACATGATATATGAAAGGTGTTTTACCAGTGCAGCATGTCTCTATTCAACCTAAGAACCTTGCCTTGTATTTTCTTTTCTTTACTATATCAGTATCAATATAATGTATCTGAAGAGCAATCATAATTGCTTTTTCCCTATTATGATCACAACAGTAGCACCTACTAGTTGCTGTTGACGTAAACAGTGTGTCAAGCACAATAAAAGCACAGAAAGAAAAGGCAGTCCTTTCCGCAAAAGTTTCCACTCACGCTATAAAACAGGAGAAAACCTATGGAATACTGCTACAAAATATCTAGAATTGAAAAATACTTTTTTCTCTCCCACTAAATAGTGAAATAAATGGTTAATAATTGACCATCTTTTATTATTATTGTTGTTATTATCATTACCATCATTGCCATTATTACCACTACTACTACTATTTAAGCCTATAACAGCTCACCAGAATATTGAAAATTACAGACAAGCAAGCAAACCAATGTTGCACATTCATAGTAACACATTAGCAATGGCTTGTGTCCACCTGACCTACGGAAGGAAATGGTATCTTTGGTATGTCTATTCTGCTGTTGACAGGAGAAGCCAGGAGTCTGGGCTTGTCAGAAGTAGCAGCATGTCATGTATTGATTATTACATCATGTATTGACCAGGGTTTAAATGTTTTGAAGACTTAAGTTCATGTTCGTGCTTCTAGTAGGACAGTTTTGATAGGCTTACCAAGGTGGTTGCATATTTGTACTTATAACAGGTACATTGGCTTTTATGGAGATAGCTCAAACTAAAACTGCAACATACAGTTGCATACACGTTGCAATAATTACTGTGGCCAGTTACATTTTAAGTGCACTCTACTGCCTCTGGGTCAAGCAGATAGTTTAATTATTCAGCTGTCAACTTTTCTAACAGACACAAACAGACTTAAAAGTAGAATTTTAGTCAGTCTGATGGTGTCTGTCCAGATACATGATGACAATTTCTTCTCTTTTCTTGCTCTTTTCTTCCAGACTCGGGGTCATGAACTGAACCTCACCAAAATGATTCCCAGAAGCAGAAAGACTTGTCCTTATGCCATTATCTAACAAAAGCATTTATTTAGCCTACATACTATTTGTGCTTTCAGCTAGTTTAAATTAGCAGGATTACCTGATTGCATTATGTGATTTGTTCATTCTTTTTGTCTGATCTTCAGTACAGTAAGCTACAGGGAATGTTAATTCCTGCTTAAACAAAAAACAACTTTTTCCTTCACTCATCTTTCAAACTTGGCGTCTTCTTGAAGCTCCAGAGAGTTTGTGCAGCTCTGTCTATTGAATTCAACTGCTGATGACAGAAATAGAGCTATTCCTCAATTTGTTCTAAAAAATTACCTAAATGCCTAAGTACCTGCTGAGGAAAACCTGAGGAACACTGCTTAAAGAAGTCGAGACCTTGGTGCTGCCACTGTTCTTTCTGGACTGATCCTTTGCAAGCTTCCCAACTCCTGAAGGAATATTTTGGAGGAAGAGATTAGGATCTCAAAAGGGAGATTTTTGCAGTCAGAGGAAAGATTACAGATTAATTTCTTCTCTTACAGAAAAACTGTTGAACTTCTCCCAGAGATGTTTTAAAGGATAAACAGGAGCATAGGGAGCAGTAATGTTTAAAACAGTAACTTTGAAAATGGTGGTGAAAGTGCTGTAAGCTTCTTCCAGTTCACACCAAAGGACAAAAAGTGAAACAGAAGCAGATCTTGCAACAGCTACATCTGGCACAACCGGCGCAGCCTCCCTGTCAGGAACAGGGAATGATTAAAAGGTAGGCAAACACACAGGATCTCATCAGATCTTAAGTTGGAGTACATATATTGCTCTTCAGTCTCCCAGGATCAAGCTCACGGAAGACAGGTGGGAAGGAACTAGGAGGGCAGGAAGAGTAGATGTGATTTCAGGGCAGGCAAGAGTTTAGTGACTTCACAGGTTTGGCCATGACATGTGCTGAGACAGAAAGAGGAGGTGGCCCCCACAGTGGCAGGAGATTCTTTGAAAAAGAAATGTTGTGAGGTGAAACATGAAAAGAGAAGTGTGTATGATAGATAAAAGCCTGAGTGAGCACACTAATTTCTGCACACAAGATGTTGATTTGAACAATAAGCACAGTTTCCAGCTTTGCGACCATCTCAACAGTACTTTCAGAAACTAAGTCCTGTGTTAGGTATAAAAACGACTGCTTGTATTGGGGGGAGGGGGCAGTATTAACGTGGCAAACAAAATACTTGGTTTGGGGCTGTAAGTGTTTTGGGGGTAAAAACCAGCAACTGAAAACAGAGGACAAAAAAGTCTGAAAACAATCTGAAACAGAAGAAGTATTAGGACTTCCAACAGTTATATGCAAATAACCAAAAGGTTAATTTACTTTATTAATAAATCTTGGAAGATGATGAACTTGTTTAGGATGTCTTAGTAATTACCATGAGACCAGTTCTGACTTCCTTATTTGAAGTGAACAGTACTTCATTCTTTGAAGAGTCCTGGTAAGGCCAGGTCCTTCAGAATTCTCTTTTAACATAATTTTATTTTATTCCAGATCAAGTAATGTATCTGTACTTCAGAAATTTTTCATACAATATTCCTTTGAACATGGATTTAAAATTAGTTGAGATTCACATACACACAAGTAGTCTTGCATAGACTGAAAAGTGAAGGAAAGCCTACTATTAAATAATAAAAAGAAAAAAAATATTAAGACAACATAGATACATGGTACTAAATGTAAGGGACAAAGGCTGATCACAGCCTTTATTAACGATGTGTAAGATGATATTCAGTAACATCAGCTACTCTCTGCAGTCTCCAGCAGTATAACTAGCGTTGAGAAGAAATTGCAATCTGAAGGGAAACACAATTGTTTGTTTCTATTCTTATTGAGAACCAGTGTTAAGTCATAGGATGAAGAATAACCCTCTCCCCCTCNATGGCAGGAACCTTAGAATAAATTAAAATCCTAAAATAATTTAAGTCAACTGAAGTAATTCATACTGGTAGGCTAAACAAAGCATGCAAGAACATAAAGTGTATAACGGAAAACCACAACCTTACTGCCTTAAAATGCAAAGGTTTGGCTGGTAGTGCTGCTGTGATAAGTGCCTCTTCTCTGCTGACTCTGGGGCAGGGAGGTCGGGGGGAGGAACCAGGCTGTGAATGAAGGCTGCAGAGTTTGAGTCTTTTTTTCTTCCCCCTCAAGGCATCTATTTTTATTTCTCATTTACTTGTCTAGTGCCTCAGAAAAAGAGCAGACAGCTTGTTTAGTATATCAAAGCACGATCTGTCTGTGTTTTAATAATTACACTGTCTCTTGTAAAATAACTTTACAGACGATTCTCTGACACAACTGGTACCAAATTCTGCCTTCAGACGTGCCTGTTTCCACTTTGCTGAGCTCCTCCAGGCAGAGCCTGCACAGGCAGGTGTGAATGGCTCCACACGGCAGTGATGCCCCTCAGTTACTGCAACAGGGAACGTTAATAACTTCAGAGGTCAAACCTGTAATACTTTCTCAGTCTGCATTAAATGTGAAATCCCAAATAAGTCATTGATCCTGACTTCAAAGAGGGTTTTGCAGACCGAAGGCCGAATCTCATCTGCTCTTACAGAAGTACTGTGTTCCCATACGGCAGCAGAGCTCGCAAGACGTGGTGGAGGTGACTGGGGGCAAGGGAGCTTCGCAGTCAAACATAAAGGGCTGATGCTCCTATGTGCGGGCACAGTGCCTTTTTAGGAACAACTGCCACAGATACGAACTTACAATGAGAATTTGATTGTCATTAGGCCATTGTTTCATTGCTTTGTTTGTGTAAGCTTGTCTACACTATCGTTTTGCTACCGAGGTAAGGAGAATCAAGGAACTCGGTCACTGAATTGTGTCAGCAAAGATCAGATCCCAGAGCACTACTCTATAAATGCCAAACAAATTCATTCTACAATAAAAGCAAAAAAAAAATATCTTTTGTTTGAAAGTATTATCTTTGATGTTGCAGTATGTCAGGAATATAGTTACAGGGAAGGATTTTCATATTGCATTTTTTGTCAGTTTGCAATCTAGGTATTTATGGAAAAGCAGGATTTATGCATCATGTGCTTGTAAATGTGAAAATCCTAATGCATTTACATTCTTCAAATTAAAAAAAAATGTAGGCAACATTTCTGCAGGGCTAGATCATTTCATTGACATATGCAGTGCAAGAAGCAGTTTACATTATTCACAGAACTGAACAGCACGGCAAAGACTGTATAGATTTAAGCAACATCAGAAACATCAATCAGTATCATTTCTTTTAAATCTGTTCATAAGAAAAAAAAGAACTAAAATATGTTGCTTTAGTACTAACAGCAGATGTTATGAGGCGCATTAAAAACACTTCAAGAAAAAAAGAAAGCAGACCACAAAAAAACCCAAAACCCAACTAACCAAACCCACAAAACAGTTATCTGCTTAAGTATTTCTCCACCTGTCACAGAATTAAAAGATATTTTTACAAGTAAAACATGGAAAGATGAGAACACTAGCCATATGTACTTAATCAGGATAAAACTTGGGCTTCTTACGAGCATATGAAGCCATTTTCTTCTTTCTTGTATAATTTTGATTGGGATGATACCAATTATATTACTACAGTCAGAAAGAAGGTGGTTGCATGAGGAACTACCATTATGTGTGTAGCATATTGCATTTTTCCACACAAAATACTCCCCTGTCACTTTTACCTAGAGGAATGATTTTTTCCTTGTCTTCTCCTCCTTAGTGTCACCATAAAATGGTGACAGAGTAGTAATAACTAATAGTAGTCTTTTGAACTGACGTCTGTCACACTTGCTGCATAGCTGTTCCTCTGAGTTTCTGTAAGGACTGGATTTGCTCAACTTCCTTAAGCTTTTTATTTTCCTTAAAATATTCTTACGATTACTTAGCTTCCTGTATTTGAATTTATATCTTATAGATGCAGGGAAAGTATACGTATAACTACTAAAGGAGAAAACAGATTGATTAGGGTAGGGACAGTGGAGATAACATTAGTAAGAACACAGATCTTCAAAAATATTTGTTCTGTTAACAGGAGCTTGCTGGTCATTGGTTATTTGCAGCATGTTATTCACAAAGTATCTTACCAGGACCCCTTAGCTTGTGTTTCTCAAGACCCAGCTACCCAGCCACTTTCCTGGCAAGCCTAGACATGCTTGTGAGTGTTTAGTTTCCAAACTATATGACAACTAGTGCACACACCCTGCAAGGTTTTGGGCAACCGTACATAATACTGGCAAATATATCTAAAGATACCGTTTCTATATCAGCGAAAGATACTAGGTCTTGAACTGATCCTGTAATATTTTGTTGTCCCTTTATATTTAATTGTCTTACCTTTATTTTGGGGGAGTTGGGGGTGGGGAGGTGAAGAGGTCTACTCTGGACAAAATTGCTGTTAACTTACACAGACAAGTTCCTGGGATGAGAACTTCACTTTTTCTATTTGACAAAAATCAGCAGAAAAGCAGTTGTCAGTCAGCTGCTTGCTTTCTCTGTTTTCAGCTTTTCTTCTGCTACAGCTTAGGTAATTTGTCAGACAAAGAAAATTTCTTTCAATTTAAAAAATCTGATTATAATTTTAATTAATTTCAGTAAAATGAATTGCATATACACTTTTCCTTATGACAAAAAAGACTATTAAAAATTTTGTGCATGAGAAAAATTTAGAAAAGCCAAAAACAACAGTAAAAGGGAGCAAAAGCCAACCTTTACATTAGGCATGTAGAGAAACTGTTGTGAGTGTTCCATCCCACAGAAAAATAGAAGCATGTAAAAAATCAAATAAAAACGTGTCCTTCTTCCCTAAAAATACTGCAGGCCTGCAGCTTGCTTTAAACAAGACTTAGGCAGATTTCATTTGTCTAAATCTGACATTGTTGTTTAAATACAATGCTAAATACAAATGACATCTATTTCTTCCAGTACAGTCCAGAAAACAGTGGACTCATTGGACTACAGACTGTGTTCTGCACCCCTAACTCTAGTGCCCTAACCAAAGCATCTAAATTAAGAGGTTAATAGCTCTAGGCTCCACTACAGTCTAGAGAGACAGGGGTAGACTTTTCTGGGACAAATTCTACCACAGGCAGGTGATAGTTTTCTATAGTAGACTGTCTGTATCAGTCAATTTCGGAGGAGTTTCAAATTTACCACCTGTTAGGTCTTACTGGGCAGGCAGATATGGATGCCACTGCTGCTTGCTGCTTCTTGTTCTGGTCTCCAACACAACTGCTTAGCAATGCTATTGTGGGGGTCTGCCCTACAGAGGAAGTAATAACTTGTGTAAATATAGCATTAAATGCTAAGGCTTCCTGCTGGTTGGCTTCAGTGATTTTTTTTTTTTTTTCCTTTCATCTTTCAGAGGCCATTTTCTCACATTCTGGAGAGCCCATGAGCTTATCTTTAATATCCCCTGGAGGCCAGGCCCTGGGAGTGGGATATTCCACCACCTCATTTCTTGGTGTCCTTGTTTGCAATCAACATCAGTCCTTGTATGTCAGGATGCATGGTAAGGAAAGCCTAACCACCGGAATTATTTTTCTTTATTTCTGATGAGATTAACAAATTTTAGTGAGGGAATAGAAAACTAGTGTGATTATTTATGGGAACAGTTTGGTATTCAGTGTGGTAACATGCCAGTCAGTCCGTCTTCTCTTGCTGGAAGTGAATGGAGTTGGAGGTTTTGTTTGGTTGTTTGTTGTTTTCTTTGGGTTTTTTTAAATATAATTTTACATAAAAATTTTCTAGCATTTCATATGAACAGACATTTCACCAGTAATAACAATACACTCTTGTTAGACAAATACTGTTTCCTGAGGAGAGGAGAACAGAGAGAGAAAGCAACATAAGGGCCTTCTATTTCAGTGTTTGAGCTACATGACCTCTACTCATGTTCAGCCTACAGAGACATGTCCATGTCCATGTCTCTGTCGACCAAGCTGTGTAGAAACTGAGCTGCTTTAAAATGTGATATCACAGTATTCCTTTCTAAGCATTATAGCCCCACTCCCAGAAATTAAGTATCAATATTTATATACTCAATTCTGATAACTTTGAAGCTTATATACTCAACTCTGATAACTTTGAAGTGTTTTGTGTGTTGGATGCAATTTGCTTGCAGAAGAAACATCCATCACATAAATGTAGCAAACAGCTAGCATTACTATTTTGCCAGATTAGAAGTTCCCTTCTGAAGGATCTGCTTACAATGAAAAGAAATACAAATATGAGTAGAAATTTGCAAAAAGTCATGGGTATACTGGATGGTTGGACCCAATTATGTGTGGTTTGTTGTTGTAGGGTTTTTAAAAATTAATTACTGTATTTAATGTAAATTAAGAATCCCTCACATAAGTAGAAATTCTGATTTCCTCCTAGTGAAGTACTTCAGAGAACCTGAAATGACATTATTTCTAGCACATCTAAACTAATGGGTATCAAGATATTTTCTGATTCATCTGTATTCAGGGGGGATGCAATACTCTCCTCTGTCTGTCTTCCATTTATAACCACTATTATTAACTCCTCCACTTTTTTCCTTTTCCCAAAAGTTAAAAAAGAAAAAGGGTAGAGGAGGTTTCTTTCTCTCTCTCTCTCCCTCCCTCCCTCCCTTCCTTCCTTCCTTCCTTCCTTCCTTCCTTCCTTCCTTCCTTCCTTCCTTCCTTCCTTCCTTCCTTCCTTCCTCTCTTTCTCTCTATTTTTCTTTCTCTTTCATGCCTTCTATTTCTTTCCTTCCTTCCTTCCTTCCTTCCTTACTTCCTTCCTTCCTTCCTTCCTTCCTTCCTTCCTTCCTTCCTTCTTTCATCAATGAATTACAAACTAACTAGTCTTATTGGAGGTTCTGGTGCAGTCAGGTAGATTTTTATATGAAAATACAACCTTGTCTCAAAGTCTTGACACACAGCTGCAGCAGTTTGCAAAACCCTGTGTGAGAAGAACTGGCCTCATTACCCAGAACTTAAACAGATCAAAAGAAAGTCATACAGGTTTCAAATCCCGAGTGACAGCATAATGCTGAATGTGAGCAAACCTTCAGGCATTATCCTGGTGTAAATCCCAGGCCAGCAGCTGAGAATGAACACTGACTAAACATCTGCATATGTTGCTCCTCTACAGCCAGCTGAGGAAGACCATTGTTGGGAGAACTGATATTGATGAGTCAGTTTTCTGTCAAACAAGATGATGTACTTCACATCCTGCTTGCTTGCAGTTATTGGGGTTTTTGACACAGTTTGAGTTGTAAATTAAAATTATTAACTTAAACCAATAAATCCCAAAGCAAGGTATAACATGTCAGAATTATTAGGTATCAAATTTCAACAGTCTTGACCATGTTATAAATAATTTAGTAATTATAATAACTATATCATTAGTTATAGTTACCTGACCCTGCTATTGACATTTAAAAGTCTAAAACCTTCCTGTTAATTATTATTTATTTATCATCAGTTTCTCCTTTCTTAATAAATATTGTTTATGAATCAACAATAAAACCTACAGTATTGCCTGTAAACCTCTTTAAGTTTTACAATTCCTGCTTGGTAAATATTAAAGGATGGGAGACCTGGTCATGCAGGACATGGAGAAGGCTGAGGTACTCAACGACTTTTTTGCCTCAGTCTTCACTGGTGAAGGCTCTAACTGCACCGCCCAAGTTGCAGAAGGTAAAGGCACGGACTGGGAGAGTGAGGTACCGCCCACTGTAGGAGAAGTCCAGGTCCAAGAGCAGCTGAGGAACCTGAAGGTGCACAAGTCCATGGGACCTGATGAGATTCATCCATGGGTCCTGGATGGAGTTGCCAAGCCACTATCCATCATATGTGAGAAGTTGTGGCAGGCTGGTGAAGTTCTCACTGACTGGAAAAGGAGAAACATAACGCCCATTTTTAAAAAGGGGAAAAAAGAGTATCTGGGGAACTACAGGCCGGTCAGTCTCACTTCTGTGCCCAGCAAGATCATGGAGCAGATCCTCCTGGAAACTCTGCTAAGGCACGTGGAAAATAAGGAGGTGATTGATGGCAGCCAACAAGGCTTCACTAATCATGCCTGACAAATTTGGTGGCCTTTTATGATGGGATTACAGCATTGGTGGATAAGGGGAGAGCAACAGATGTCATCTACCTGGCCTTGTGTAAAGCATTTGACACTGTCCTGCCTGACATCCTGGTCTCTAAATTGAAGAGACATGGATTTGACCGATGGACCACCGGGTGGATGAGGAATTGGCTGGACGGTCACACTCAAAGAGTTGCGGTCAATGGCTCAATGTCCAAGTGGCATGCAGTGACGAGTGGTGTTCCTCAGGGATCGGTACTGGGACCGGTACTATTTAACATCTTTGTTGGTGACATGGCTGTGGGGATTGAGTGCACCCTCAGCAAGTTTGCTGATGACACCAAGCTGTGTGGAGCAGTCGACATGCTGGAGGGAGGGAATGTCATACAGAGGGACCTGGACAGGCTTGAAAGGTGGGCTTGNTGTAGTGATAGGACGAGGGGTAATGGCTTCAAACTGGAAGAGGGCAGATTGAGAATAGGTGAGGAAGAAATTTTTCACTGTGAGGGTGGTGAAGCACTGGAACAGGATGCCCAGGGAAGCTGTGGAAGCCCCATCCCTGGAAGTGTTCAAAGCCAGGTTGGATGAGGCTTTGAGCAATCTGGTCTACTGGGAGGTGTCCTTGCCCATGGCAGGGGCATTGGAACTAGATGATCTTTAAGGTCGCTTCCAACCTAAACCATTCTGTGATTCTATGAATATTATAGCTTATAATTAAAATAAAAAAAAGGTAAGAGATTGATCCTAGGTCAGATAATGTAATTCTCACTGGATTTTGGTGGTTTTATTTTAATGCATAAATAAAATTGAATTTGTTGCAAATTGTTTATAAAAATATATTTGTGTTTTATTCAGGACAGCAATAATTAAAAAGAAGAGGGAGAAAATAACAACTTATCAAATACTTCAGTGAATAGATGGTCCTTTAATATGTTGTCTAATAATAAGTTAAGAAACAAAAATAGTATGACATGCTAACCTGTAAATCAATCAGTGTCATTGGGGGAAAAATGAACAGGAGGTATTGTTTTTAGAAACCTGATTGAAATCAACCTTTTGGTGTGTTGTAAGAAGAATTATTAAACCACTGTTCTTCTTCCATAATGGAATTCATCTATATGCAAGTTATCAGGAACTGATTGGCTTCAATTATTCCTTCGAATATCTAAGAAAGACAAACCATAGACATAAAAAGCTCCTGATATTTTGCATATTCATAATACCTCAGTGAATCACCAGGAATGATAATACTGCCATCTGAATGCTAATGTAGAGCCAACAGATGAGTTGAAGGGCAAAGCAACATAGAAATAAGCCAGATTTTCCCACTTGAATTCGCCACTTAATTGTGTACACTTTTTGTATTTTTCTTTCTTCCACTGTTACCACTTTCTTATACTGTTTCATTTGAAAAAAAAAAAAAAATCTAATGGCTTGATCTAC
This sequence comes from Burhinus bistriatus, assembly GCA_013397275.1. Lineage (NCBI taxonomy): Eukaryota > Metazoa > Chordata > Aves > Charadriiformes > Burhinidae > Burhinus > Burhinus bistriatus. The sequence continues at coordinate 21,300 of VYXH01005401.1, forward strand.
AACAGACATATACAATAACATGTACCTAATTTTATAGGTTTTTTTACATCAACAATGGTCAGTACAATAGGCGATATTTTTTAAGAGAAAAACAAAGATATTCAATGAGTAGAGGTTGATGCTTTTATCTTAAGCGTTAGTAGGTATACAGAATAACATAATGCAACATCCCTTTTTACCCAGTCTGGCAAAGAATGCATGCTTAGAGCAGGGAATTTAATCATCAGTTATCAGAGTAACAGGTATCTCTGTTTCCAAAATGTTACCTTTGAAAGACATGTATCTAAAACACTTCTCAGAATCAGTTTCTACTCTCATATAAAATTAATTGGACTTTTAGTTTTGCTGAATATATCTCATCATTTAATGTGATTAAGATGAAAAATGTACTTAGAGCTGCTATAGATCAACATTTTTACATACGGATGAAAAAAAATAATGACCACCCAACCCCAAAAACCAATTCTTTACAAAGTTTGACATTCACTTTTATTTATGTCTGACTGCAGCTGTCATTTCAATGATGTTAGTGAGGGATGCGCATGTAAATTCAGCGTCATATCGTTTGCGGTTCATTCTCTCAGACAACTTTGCAAATTATTAAGGCATATCTGGAAGATTTCTTTCAAAAGTTACCGAGAATCTCAGAAGAACATATGTGATGAGTGATGTCAATGCTATGTTGGGCACTAATTGTGCCACTACAACACAGAAAGTAGCTGTCTTAGCCCCTATGTAAACATAAGGACCCCAGCCATCACCTGTCTTAAGTAGAAAACACATTTAATACATAACTCAGGCTAGACAGCTGTTAACTGAAAAAGATTGTGTTGATGAGCAGTCACTAAGAGCTTTGTAGTTTGATGGAGAAGAGCTTCAGTGTGGGTTAGATGGGTGGACAGTGAGGTGGATTGAGGACTGGCTGAATAGCAGAGCTCAGAAGGTTGTGATCAGCAGAGCAGTCCAGTTATAGGCCTGTAACTAGCGGTGTTCCCCAGGGATCAGTATTCATCATATTCTTCATATTCATCAACGACCTGAATGAGGGGACAGAGTGTACTCTCAGCAAGTTTGCTGATGACACAAAACAGGGAGGAGTGGCTGACACACCAGAAGGCTGTGCTGCCCTTCAGCAAGACCTGGACAGACTGGAGAGCTGGGTGGAGAGGAACCTAATGAAGTTCCACAAGGGCAAGTGCAGGGTCCTGCACCTGGGGAGGAATAACACCATGTACCAGTACTGGTTAGGGGTTGACCTGCTGGAAAGCAGCTCTGCAGAGAGGGACCTGGGAGTCCTGGTGGACAACAAGTTGAACACAAGCCAGCAATGTGCCCTTTGGCCAAGAGGGCCAATGGTCTCCTGGGGTGCATTAAAAAGAGTATGGCCAGCAGATCGAGGGAGGTCATCCTCCCCCTCTACTCTGCCCTGGTGAGGCTGCATCTGGAGTACTGTGCCCAGTTCTGGGCTCCCCAGTTCAAGAAAGCCAGGGAACTACTGGAGAGAGTCTGGAAGAGGGCTACAAAGATGATCAGGGGACAGGAGCATCTCTCTTATGGGGAAAAGCTGAGAGACCTGGGTCTGTTTAGCCTAGACAGGAGAGGACTGAGAAAGGATCTTATCAATGCTTATAAATATCTAAAGGGCAGGTGTCAAGAGGATGGGGCCAGAGTCTTTTCAGTGGTGCCCAGCGACAGAACAAGAGGCAATGGGCACAAACTGGAACACAGGAAATTCCATCTGAACATGAGGAAAAACTTCTTTACTATGAGGGTGACAGAGCACTGGAACAGGCTGCCCAGGGAGGTTGTGGAGTCCCCTTCTCTGGAGATTGTCAAGACCTGCCTGGATGCATTCCTGTCCAACGTGCTGTAGGTGAACCTGCTTTAGCAGGGGCGTTGGACTAGATGATCTCCAAAGGTCCCTTCCAACCCCTACCATTCTGTGATTCTGTAATGTGGGTGTAAGGTTTCATTTGCCAGCTGTGGAGCACAAGCCTCTTCAAAACACAGCAAAAAGTCCCATGGGGTTGATGACCAAGCCTTTGCAAGTCCAGATCCTCACATCCTCCTTCCCCCAGTGGTGGTATAAAAATTAATAACCAGAACTCACATCACACAAAATTGTGGAATGCTGTACCCAGACGAGTTACTAAAGTGATGAACGTGATTCTTTGAGGTGCTGAGAGTCTCCCTGGAAATTTCATCAGCACTGTTGTCAGGCAGAACTAAATTAGTTTGTTTTTGTGTTTTGTGTCCTGAGGTTCAGTTGTCTCAAGCTGCTCCTGGTGCCCATCTTAGAGCTACTCAGAAATGGACTGGTCTGTACCATGAATTATGCTTCTTTCTGGGACTTAGAGGAAATTTTGTTCATCCTTTCTAAGTATCTGCCAACCAGGAGTGAAATTATCAGAGCAGTTTGTATGACTAAGGTCTGTAAGAAGATAAGAAATGCCCCACCAGGCTGGACCAGCAGGCAATTGAGCCCTGGATTCTTGAAGCCTCTAGCAATGGCAGAAGGAGAAGATGGGCTGGAAGAGCACATCTCTGGCTGTGTCTGCAGTCCATTTTTTATTGCGTTCCCCAGCATCTAGAGCAGTTTTAGGGGTTTGAGAGGGTAGATCCCTGCCTAGTCCCTTTAATATCTGTTTATTGCCCTGTCTTCCAATGAATTTATCTAATCCCTTTTGAAACTGGTGATGATGTTAGCCTTTGCAACAGCCTACAGCACCAAATAACAGAGGTTTACTACATACTATGAAAAGACGTGCTTTCTTTTACATGTAAGAGCCTGAATTTCTACCAGTTTCTGTGAGTGCCTTCGGTTCAAGTATTGTGAAATTTGATGAACGAATAGTTCAGCACAAGCTTGTGAACCTCCATCACATTGCTCCTTAGTTTTCTCCTGTACAAGCTGAACACTCCCATCCCTTACTGGCTGACTTTTTAAGGCAGTTGCTCCATACACGTGGCATTTTCGTTACCATTTTCTGTACTTTATTTAGTTTAGATTTAGTTACTACTTCACTGCAAGCAGTAGTGCTAGCACCATATCATTTTGGGGAAACTAAGACACTTCTTGGGTATCCCTAATTATACATTGAGTTCTGTTTAGCTTTATCTATTTGCAAATTCCAAACTAGATTAACTCTTTCTACTACTCAAAGGATCTTGTTTTAGCTTCCTGTTGGACAAAATGTCAGTTTGGGACAAATCAAACTTGGTTTGTGACTCTGTGCATTACAACTGTGCCAGCTATGAAAGGGAACTCACTCCCCAGCCTTTTTCGTACGCTAGGAAGGTACAAGCCATTCTGTGTGGGATTCACTGCAGCTAACTTTAGACATCTACAGTTTAGTCGTCTAGATCTGAATTAGTCACTTCGGATTCCCTTTATAGTCACCAGAGAGAAAAGGCCCTTTTAGAGCATGATTCATCTGACCTATTTAGATATCTACTAAAGAATAAGATGAATCATGTCCTATAACATTTTTTCCTCTCCCTTGACTACCAAGGGAACTAAAATGTTGACTTCTGCAAGTAGATTTCATTGCACAGATTCCTCTCTGTTATTTTGACACCATTTTCCAGCAAAATGTTAAACTGGGTATCACGGGATGACTCATTTGTCATAGCAAACTTTTCAACTGAATTCCTGTTAAACTGCAAGCCACTGCTAAAGTTATTGTGGCAGGTATGATATACCTAGTGAAAACAGACCTGATAGGCATCGCTAACTGTGTAGCTGTTGGTAGTCAAAGTCCAACTAGAACATATTTTTCCCACTGGTGTTAATAACCATCTTTTCCTCCAGAAGAATCCAAATTTTTTATGCTGTCAATGAGAATTCTTTCACAATTGCTTGTCTCCACAGTCACTGGCCTCAGCAGCTTTGACAGAGAAGCTGATCTTCAGAAGTACATATAAGATATTGCTTGTCTTTGCTTTAGATTTTTCACTCCCTCCCAGGAGGTCATGGCATATCTTTGAAAACAGTATTAGGAAGGTTCTTATTATTCTTCCAAGATGTTCACTCATTCATCTATTTACTTCACCTAGGTGCTTAGTGAAGGTAATTCACTACAGAAAACTTATGATTATATGCATATATTGTTTCCTAATTCTCCTTTCAGAATGAGTATCTTTGCCTCTAGCATTACATTGGTCTGCATAGCTTTGTCCAACTTAGAACTAAGTTCTAAGAAGTGTGGACAACACAGCAGGACATAAACAATCCAGGAGGTTCCTGGAAAGCATTGATGACAACTTCTTCCTCCAGATGACAGAGAAGCTGACGAGGAGATGTGCTCTGCTAGTCCTCATACTCACCAAGAGCAAGGGGTTCATTGGGAATATGAAGATCAAAGGCAGCTTTTACTGCAGTGTCCATGAGATGGTTGAGTTGAGGATCTTGATGGCAGGGAAGAGGGTAAAAAGCAAGACCACTACCCTGAACTTCAGGGGAGCAAAATTTAGCCTCTTCAAATATCTGCTCAGAAGAGTCCTGTGGGATAAGGCCCTAGAGGGAAGAAGGTCCCAGAAAAGCTGGCCAGTATTCAAGGATCACCTCCTCCAAGCTCAAGATAAACTTAGGGGAGAGGGAGAACCCAAATGTATCCCACTTGTACCAGTATGATGCCAGTACCATTAATAGGTGCCCAGAGCCTGAAGAAGGGTTGCAGGTCAACAGGAGAGCACCTGGAGTGCAGCACAAAGGAATACCAGCCAATTCAGTCAGTAAGAGAGACATGGTGGGATGGCTCCTATGACTGGAGTGTTGGAATGGAAGGATACAGGTCCTTCAGGAAGGACAGGCAGGGGAGACGAGGAGGGGGTGTCGTCCTCTATGTCAAGGACCAGCTGGAATGCATGGAGCTCTGCCTGGGGACGGATGAGGAGCCAACCAAGAGCTTATGAGTCAGGATTAAAGGGAGGGCAGGGACAGGTGATGTTACAGTGGGGGTCTGCTACAGGCAACTCAACCAGGAAGACCAAGCGGATGAGGCCCTCTATAGCCGGATAGGAGCAGCCTCATATTCACAAACCCTGGTCCTCATGGGGGACTTCAACCACCCAGATATCTGTTGGAAGAACAACACAGCAGGCCATAAGAAAGCCAGAGTGTTCCTGGAATGTGTTGATGATAACTTCCTTCTCCAAGTGAGAGGAGCCAATGAGGAGAGGTGCTATGCTGGACCTTGTTCTCACCAACAAGGAGGGGCTGATGGGGAATGAGAAGCTCAAGGGCAGCCTTGGCTGCGGTGACCATGAGATGGTGTTCATAATCCTTAGGGCATCAACGAGGGCACACAGTAAGCTTATTACCCTGGACTTCAGGAGAGCAGACTTGGGCCTCTTCAGGGATCTGTTTGGTAGAGTACTATGGGATAAAGCCCTGGAGGGAAGAGGGGCCCAAGAAAGCTATTTAATATTCAAGGACTACCTCCTCCAAGCTCAGGAGTGATGCATCCCAACAAAGAGGAAGTCAGGCAAAAATGCCAGGATGCCTGCATAGATGAACAAGGAGCTCCCGGAGAAACTGAGATTCAAAAAGGAAGCCTACAGAGGGTGGAAGCGAGGACAGGTAGCCTGGGAGGAATACAGAGAAATTGTCTGAGCATCCAGGGATTGGGTTAGGAAAGCTAAAGCCCTGATAGAATTAAATCTGTCCAGGGGTGTCAGGGGCAACAAGAGAAGCTTCTGCAGGTATGTCGGTGACAAAAGGAAGACTAGGGAAAATGTGGGCCCTCTCTGGAAGGAAACAGGAGACATGGTCACCTGTTATATGGACAAGGGTAAGGTGTTAAATGACTTTTTTGCCTCAGTCTTCACAAGCAAGTGCTCTAGCCACACTGGAAACTCTGCTAAAGCACATGGAAAATAAGGAGGTGATTGGTGGCAGCCAACAAGGCTTCACTAATCATGCCTGACAAATTTGGTGGCCTTCTACGATGGGGTTACAGCATTGGTGGATAAGGGGAGAGAAACAGATGTCATCTACCTGGCCTTGTGCAAAGCATTTGACACTGTCCTGCCTGACATCCTGGTCTCTAAATTGAAGAGACATGGATTTGACCGATGGACCACTCAGTGGGTGAGGAATTGGCTGGATGGTCACACTCAAAGAGTTGCAGTCAATGGCTCGATATCCAAGCAGCGACCAGTGACGAGTGGTGTTCCTCAGGGATCGGTACTGGGACTGGTACTATTTAACATCTTTGTTGGTGACACAGACAGCACAATTAAGTGCACCTTCAGCAAGTTTGCCAACAACCTAGATGNATATTAGGAAGAAATTCTTTACTTTGAGGGTGGTGAGGCACTGGAACAGGTTGCACAGGGAAGCTGTGGATGTTCCCCATCCCTGGAAGTGTTCAAGGCCAGGTTGGATGGGGCTTTGAGTAACCTGGTCTAGTGGGAAGTGTCCCTGTCCATGGCAGGGGGGTTGGAACTAGATGATCTTTAAGGTCCCTTCCAACCTAAACAATTCTATGATTCTATGATAAGACAGTTCCATCCCAATGAACATGAAGTCAGATAAAAATTCCAGGAGGCTTGCATGGATGGACAGACCTTCTGGCCAAATTCAAACATGAAAAGAAAGCGTACAGAGGGTGGAAGCAAGGACGGGTAACCTGTAAGGAATACAGAGACATTGTTAAAGCATCCAGGATGACGTTAGGAAAGCTAAACCTAAATGGAATTGAATCTCACCAGGGATGTCAGAGACGACAAGAAGGGGTTCTGTAAGTATATTGGTGAGAGAAGGAAGACTAGGGCAAATGTGTACTCTTTGCTCAACAAGACTGGTTACACAAGACATGGCTGTGGTACTGAATTCCGTAATCTTCAGAATAGAATAGAATAGGACAGAACAGAACACAATAGCATAGAATAGTTGAGTTGGAAGGGATCTACAAGGATCACTTAGTCCAACTGCCTGACCACTTCAAGCATGTTATTAAGAGCATCTTCCAAATGTCTCTTAAACACTGACAGGCACAGGGCACTGAACATCTCTCTAGGAAGCCTGTTCCAGTGTTTGAACACTGTCTTGGTAAAGAAGTGCTTCCTAATGTCCAGTCTAAACCTCTCCGACTGATGCAGCTTTGAACCATTCCCATGCATGCTGTCACTGGATCCCAGGGAGAAGAGACCAGCACCTCCCTCTCCACTTCCCCTCCTCAGGAAGCTGTAGAGAGCAATGAGATGCCCCCTCAGTCTCCTTTGCTCCAAACTAGACAAACCCAGAGATCTCAGCTGCTCATCACAGGATATGCCTTCCAGCCCTTTCACCACCTTTGTTGTCCTCCTCTGGATGCATTCAAGGACCTTCTCATCCTTCGTAAATTGTGGGGCCCAGAACTGCACACAGTCCTCCAGGTGAGGCCACACCAATGCTGAGTACAGCGGGATGGTCACCACTTCTGACCGGCTGGCGATGCTGGCTTTGGTGCACCCCAAGATGCAGTTTGCCCTCTTGGCTGCCAGGGCACACTGCTGACTCTATTGAGCCTGCTACCCACCAGTACCCCCAGATCCCTTTCTGCAGGTCTGGTCTCCAGCCACTTCTCTCCCAATTTTTACTTGTTTCCAGTAGTAAGACCAGGACCAGGAATCCCAGACCCCAGAGACTGGCGGGAAGGCTGGACCAAGCAGGATTTACATCAGGATCATGTTAGAGAACTTAAGCAAACTGGACATGCATAAGCCCATGGCCCTGATGGAATCCACTGACAAGAGCTGAGGGAGCTGGCAGATGTCATTGTGACGCCACTCTTGATTATCTTTCATTGATCATGGCAACTGGAAGAAATGCATGAAGACTAGAGGAATGCAAATGTCACTCTTATCTTCAAGAGGGGCAAGAAGGAGAACCAAGGGAACTGCAGGCCAGTCAGCTTCACCTTAATCCCTAGGAAGGTGATGGAGTAGCTAATACTGGGAACCATTTCCAGACACATTAAGTACAAGAAAATCATCAGCAGTAGTCAGCATGGATTCACAAAAGTGAAGTCATGCTTGACCAACTTGATAAACTTCTATGGTGAAGTGACTAGCCTGGTAGATGAGGGGAGAGCAGTGGATATTGTCCACAGGGACTTTTGATATTAAGGCTTTTGATACTGTCTCTCATAAGATCCTCATAGACAAGTTGTTGATATATGGGCTGGACGACAAGACAGTGAGGTGGATGGGAAACTGGCTGAATAGTCGGGCTTAGAGGGTGGTGATGAGTGGCACAAAGTTTAGTTGGAGGCCTGTAACTAGCAGTGTAGCCCAGAGGTCAATACTGAGTCCAATCCTGTTCAACATCTTCCTTACGCCAGAGCGTACCTTCAGTAGATTTGCTGCTGACACTAAACTGGGAGGAGTGGCTGATATGTCAGAGCATTGTGCTGCTGTCCAGAGGGACATGAACAGGCTGGAGCAATGGACCTCATGAAGGAACCTCATGAACTTCACGAAGTCCTGCACCTGGGGAAGAACAACCGCAGGCACCAGTATATGCTGGGGGCTACCCAGCTGGAAAGCAGCTTGGCAGAAAAGGACCTCGTGGACATCAACTTGAACATGAATCAGAAATGTGCCCTTGAGGCAAAGAAGGCTAATGATACCCTGGGCTGCAATAAACAAAGGATTATCAGCTTGTCAAGGAAGGTGATCCTTCCTCTCTACTCAGCACTGATGAGGCCACACCTAGAGTATTGTGTCCAGTTTTGGGCTCCTCAGAATAAGAGAGACATGGGCATACTGGAGACAGTGCAACAAAGGGTCACAAAGATGATGAAGGGCCTGGAGCACCTATTCTGTGAGGAAAGTCTGAGAGAGCTGGGACTGTTCAGCCTGGAGAAGACTCAGAGGAGGATCTCATCAATGTTTAGAAATATCTGAAGGAAGAGTGCAAAAACGACAGAGAGAGACTCACTTCAGTGGTGCCTAGTGACAGGACAAGAAGCAATGGGCACAAAATGAAACACAGGAGGTTCCTTCTGAACATCAGGAAACACTTTTTTACTGTGAGGGTGACTGAACACTGGAACAGGTTGCCCAAGGAGGCTGTGGAGTCTTCATCAGTGGAGGTATTCAAATGCCATTTGGACATGGTCCTGAACAATTGTCTTTAGGTGGCCCTGCTTGAGCAGGCAGAGTTAGATCAGGTGACCTCCAGAGGTCCCTTCCATCCTCAACCATTCTGTAATTCTGTGACTCTGTGAAGTAGAAACAGAAATAAAAGGGGTTTTTTTTTCCTTCAGATTGACAATCATTTAATATCCAACTGTGATGACTTTCAATGAGTTTTACGAAGAATCTTCAGAGCTAGTAGTGATATTGCAATCTGTTGCTACTGGTGTCTACAAAGTGATGCAGTGCAGTATAATTCTTGCATCTTTTTTCCAAACACCAGGTTTTCTCTTCAGTCTTGTTATTTGATGTTAACATGTGCAGTAGTGCATTGTTTTTGTGTACTACAGGACTGGTCCTGACATACTTTTCTATTCAAGGCATCTTCTTTTAATGCAGTTTAGACTCCTCACTCTGGTAAGACAATCTAAGCACTGCACGTCTTTAGCACAGTCCAATGTGCTGTGCCTTTGCTTGTCAAAGTCTATTGTTTGTTAAATGTTAAGTCTCAATTTCTTGTTAATTTGTGGGGCCAATTTTAATCATTATCTCACTCACAATAGATCTCCTATGTCCAAACCTTGAAGGGCTTAGATCAGTCATAAGTCTTTCTGGTTCTTTTGCTTTATGTAAAATGTATTTTTTAAACATATGCTTCATGTTTTTACATTGGGTGCCACACTGCACATTTCTGTAAAGGGAGTTTCATGGTTAGCCTTCTCTGCCTGCGTTAACTGAAAGGCGTTTAAAAAACATCAAGGGCTTCAGAGCCAGCTATTGTCAGGATTAAAGCTTACTTCTGACTACCATTTCCTTTACTTCCTTGCATTACTTGCAGTTACTGGATGAAGAACTGTTTAAATCTTCTGTACTTGTCTTCACATTTCCAGAATTATAAAGCTGGTGAGATGGTCATTCTTATATTCAGAATATCTTAGCAGTTTGCTTTATTCCTTGTTATTATTGTTAAGAAATGCAGTTGTACTTAGAATTGCCATTCCTGTAATTTCTGCCCAAAGGCTCCCACCCTTAGGATAACCTTTGTTTCTGCACTGTGACCCATAGACTCCCTGGTAGCCTATTACCCCTTTATCTTTGTGTTACCTTTAACAACCAGTTAGATCTTTTCTTCTTTCTCTACTAGTTCATGCCTTTTCTGTTTCTATTTTCTTCAGGAACAAAGGCTGCAGAATCTGACCCTAAATCTCTACTGAGGATTCCTCTCCCCTTCTCTCTCATTAAAGTCAGTAATCTGAAGAGTCTGTATTTATTAAGTAGTCTCATAACATACTTTTTCCCTTATTCTCTCTTGTTTAAGCTTTTCTCCTTTAATTCCTTCTTATTATATCTCTAAAAGTTGGTTTTGTATTACTTTAAGACTAAATTTCTTCTTCTTTTGTAATCAACTGAAAGACCTTCCACTGTTGTCTCAACTTCCCCATAAAAAATTTATGTGTATAGCACCTTGCACAATGATTTCCTGCTCCATGCTAAAATTTCTTAAATGTGAAATAAATTATAATGTAACAATAGTTTTATATTTTTATTTTAGTTTTATATTTTAAAACAATTAATATTGCATATTTCCATATGACTGTACCTTGTTAATTACATCAGCAGTAATTAACAGCAATAATAATGTGTTATTACAGCTGTAACAATCTTTCCTGTAATATATGGTTCCTTAACAGTAATTTTGATAATCAGCTTGGAAATAAGTGTGAAAGACTAGCTACTAATGTACAGCCAGATTTATGGCCTATGGAACTAAACAGACTTTTTTCCCTACCTTCACAGGACCTGGGTCAGTTATTAAGTAGAAATAATGAATGCTAATTGGTTCACATTCCCTATGGAATTACTGTGCAAATTAGGTGTAAACAAAGATACAAACTGCCCCTCATCGAGGATATTAAATATATCTAATGTCTTAGCATACGCACGTGCAAGAATATGAGCGTTCTAAACCGTGAAATATTGTTCCTCAGTAAGCGATATTGTATTTCACTGAACTGTCATTACTAGTCATATTCAAATCACTGCTAACATTTCTCCTTTATCTTTTATCATGGTTTAATGAAATATGACACTCATCTCCCTGTGCCTTCTTCAGAAATTTTTGCAGACTTATTCTTATGCCAATATTCAGACTTTCACATTCTAGCATGCATGAATTTAAGGTAATGCAATGAAACACAATGGGGTCAGGCAGAAATTACAGTTTCAGTGAAGTACTTCTTAGTGTATAGTAAGATTTAAGTTGGGTTAGACTGAAGTGTTATCTATTACAGCCAAAAGTGGCCTTCTTCAATTCTTTGACCAGGCTTTTGAAAGACTAAACACTGTTTTACTCAGCTTCCTCATATTTGCCAATCAGCCAGGGCACTCGATTGTAAATAAATAGAATGAATTCTGGTGGGGAACACCTGTTCCCAGTGACTGGAAAATATCAGGAAAGTATGAGCTGAATAGTAGCTCTGCTTACTTCACCAGGTTGTCTAGCACTTCAGCAGCTTTTGGTGTTTGAAATCTGCTAACAGTCAGGGGTGTCTCAGCAAAGACACCAGATCTACCAACAGTCGTGCTATCTGTGCTGCTTTCTTCCTGTACTCTTATTAGAAACCTGTCGTACTAAAACTAGATTCAGTTGGGCTGGTTTAATTTGTAGAAAGACCACATCACTAGTAACCTCACTAGTAACCTCACTTAAAAGACAACACTATAATATGCTAGGAATTTGGCTAGGAGTTTGGTTACCTGTGCAGGCTCCTTGGTTTGATGACTGTCCTTTCTTCTGCAAACTTGTGACTGAAACATTTCTCATCAATTAGTTTTACAGTAAAGAATTCCTCTGAAACAGAGTAGAGGATTAGCTTATATCCGGGTAAAAGCCACTTGGTGCTAGTTTCAGAAAAGTCAGAATATTTTAACAACCTTTGTTTAAGAGTCACAAAAATATTCCTACATATGCACAGTCAAAATAGTTGAGAAAAACATTATGAGGAGATTTTTGGATGTCTTGCACCTCTGTTTCAAGGACATACTCTGTGGACAATGCTGCCTGTGTGTCCTCAGCCATCTGAAAAAGAATCACAGTAAGAGGTTTTCCTTGCCTTGATCCCAGTAATTAACATTAGCTTATGTAACTTTGTCAGTCAAAAGGCATTGTCTATTTTTAGTGGAAATTAACTTATTCCTTCATCAGGTGGGTTGGGTTCTACTCTTAGAGGAGCCATACAATATCCTGTGAGATCCTCCCCATGTGTCAATGAGATCTGTGAAAGTTTGATGGGCTACTTTGATGTCTTGTCACTCTGCCAATTCCAAACGTGCTTGCAATATTACTACTGAGAAATGCAATTTAATAACAGTATCTGTGTAATTCTAGGTGTCACTCCTGTCTGCCGGTGGTGCTTTCTGATGTTCACGTTGACAAGTTTTTCAGGTTTTGTGAAATGTGTAGCTGAAAAGAGCTCTTTTTAATTTCCAGTCATTAACAGTGTGAAAGTACTGTCATGATTCCCTTAAAAAATAGCTGATGTTTCGGGGCTTTATCCTCAGAATGGATTTGGTTTTTTTTCTTTCCACTGTAACCATGATAAAACACTTAATCTCAGAAAAGAAATCATGAGGTATAGGGCAAGAACACCAGCTTGCACGAACTTGTTAAACTCTAGCGCAGGTGCTGGATGTGGGCACTTTCTCTGATTCTGGGCTTCTGCGAACTTATTAAGGAGGCAAAGCCTTTTGCTAGAAGCCTTAGATAGGACCCCCACATCCCATATCCTAGTCCTGAATTGAGTGTCTTTTTTTCCAAGCATTTTCTAGGGTTTTTTTTCGTGTTCCCATATTGAAACTGTGGACCCTTCCTCTTCCTTCATCTTTCCTTCCCTCTTGTTTTCTCATAACAGTGGAACTGAAAGAGTCACAGATGACCTTCAAGACCATCACTCTATTAACAGGCAGGAAACAAAGTTTATCAGTATGTCCCTGGGGATAAAAACCTCTTGGGATTTTATCAGGCTTTTCAGAGCTCTTCTGATTCTCCTGCGGCCATGCAGGTAATGCCCTGTGCACTTTACTGTGTTAATTCCATATGAGAGAGGGCTTACTTTGCAAATTTCTGCTTCCCAAAGTTCCCTCTACCAACCCACTTGGAGGTGAATTTTCATACTGACTTCAGGCCTCTTAAGAAGTCCCATTGCTTAAATATAAGTTCATCTGGAAGAAAGGTCTGTTGGGATTTTTAGCTTCTAGCTCATTGTCACAGGATACTTCTGTTTGAATTAGACATCCTCCAGGCTAACAAATGTTGATTGCTCTGCATTGTTAGCCATCTGCTCCCATCCCTTGAGATCTCAGTCCAAGATGGAGGTTAAAAGACAACAAACTGAAACCCCCAACAGGTACAGTGCAATATAGTTTGTACGAAAATACTAAACAGAGAAGAAGTTGGTGTGTAGTATTTGATTAAGACATTCATGGACATGCACTGGCTTTTCACATGGTCTGCTGACATGTTATGAGTGACATGGTAGCTATAATTAAATTTTTCTAGCACTTCTCATTATAATACACTGTGTTCAGTTGTTTCTATATTTACCAAAGTTTAACTAGTGGAAAAAAGGCAAGGAATGGACCTTAAAAATCGGAAGAAAGAGACCTAGGGTAATCTGAACCGTAAAAGCAAAAGTCTTTAGGACTCACATAGATATGGTTACCAGTCTTAAAGATCTATATCCCACTGCTGTCAACAAATAAATTGATCTGAGGGGCAAAATAAATACATTTATCTCTAAAACTTAATTAAAATCACCCACATGTACTGCTGCTAGTCAGTCTTTTAATTGAAATAATAAAGACTGCCATATGAGGAAGCTACCAATCTGAACCTTATTGATTACTTATGTAGGTAACATATCATTAGTTGGTGTCTTTTTTTTTTCCTTGATTAAGTCACACATTCAAAATTTTCTGAGCAGTCAGCATAAGACATGCTGGATGAGATTTGTACAATTTACTGTTATAGTGGAAGTGAGGTAGAACTCTGTTTTCAGCATGACGGTGCTAAAAAGAGGTAAAAGAGGAGGCTAATATATATTTTTTAAACTCAGTGTATGTTTTAAACTGTGGGTGGTAAATAAGACCTTAGGCTATTACACTGATGAAAGCAAATAATTAAAATCTGTTTATTTGCCAAATGAGATATAGCTCTTTCGAAAACATAGGATGTTTCATGGTGTATACAGAAAAGAGTGTACTAAATCTACAGGAGCAACCAAGAACTTGGCCTTCCTTAAATTCTGGTTAATTGATTTTATAACATCAACGTTCACATGATAGAGAATTGTGGATATAATCTACTACAAGCTTGCCATAAACATCTGTTTTAATATGGTAGTTTGGCAACATAATTTTGTAGTACTATTTTCAAGATAAAACAATTTGTTTATTTTATATCATCTCGTAAGAAGCTATATACTCTTATAGGAGCTCTGTCTTGCTTGAATTGGAGGGAGATTCAGCCTTAGAGTTGACTGAACTTGCTCCTTATAGGTTGAATTCTTCACCTCCGTGTGGCACCTGAAGGAACACACATGTTGTGTGCCTTCTTGATGGTCCTAGTTTAATGGTTATCCATAAAATGAATGTCTCTGATATTTAGGTAGGACAACCCCCAGTAAATTATTCCAGTCTTTCATATGGAACTGGAGACACTCAGTTCTACACAGAGCAGGTCTCAATACTTCCAAAAAGATAAAGTCTTATCTCTAAAATTAGCATTAATAAATTGGAACACTTCCATGAATTGTGTTATTCTGTTTGACTCATATCTGTTGTGCTTTGACAAATATACGTGAATTCTGAATTTGGTCCATATCTCCTTCAAATTGGGAGATTCTGCATTTCTCTATTACTTGAACTGGTCAAAAATGTTTTATCAAAAAAATAAATGAGCTAACAATATGATCATAAAATGGATGTTTTGATGAAAAAGAAACTAACTTTCAAAAATTCAGTTTTCATTTTAAGATAAGCACTACAAAATAGCAAAATAATTATAAATTTTATTTCATTAGGTTAACAATAAAACATTTTCCGTTACTGTCCGTCCACTCCCTCAAAATATGGCGGAGTAAAGGTGAAAAATACCACAAAGTGAAGAAAAAACTAACACATATTAATTAAGCAAAACCCTTTCTTTTTATTTTCAGAAGATGCTCCCTATCAACTCTGTTTTCTAGAATTAACTTTC
This sequence comes from Burhinus bistriatus, assembly GCA_013397275.1. Taxonomy (NCBI): domain Eukaryota; kingdom Metazoa; phylum Chordata; class Aves; order Charadriiformes; family Burhinidae; genus Burhinus; species Burhinus bistriatus. The sequence goes on from VYXH01005401.1 coordinate 36,679, forward strand.
CTTTCCAATGACCTTTCATTATGGATGTTTGGTTTTGTTGATCAACCAGACCAGGAATTAATTTATCTTACCTGTTATATATTTACTCATAAATGAGGTAGTTGTATGAACTTTGGCAGAAATTTTTCATGACTGTCAAAAAAACCCCAGAAGACACCATCTTTTAAAAGAGTATGTTTATTACAGTTTTAGCATACTCATTTAAAGTAAGAAAGATCTATTTCTAAGAAATTAAAAGATTGTTATATGGGTTTTGTTGTTTAATTATCTAATGTGTGCCTTAACTATTTTTTCTCAGATTATCCTGGATAAAATGAAAAAGATTGAATAAGGGAAGGCCATTTTTTCATTTGTGTGTAAGAGCAGATTACATGGGTCTGATATCAGATAATACACGGCTAGCTAAATAAACACAAAAAATAAAAGCAGACATGATCTACCATCTTTTTATCATCTTCATGTTCAAGAACATACAGTCTCTGAAACAGCGTTTTGTCAGTGCTTGTTCTGCTATGAGCAAGAAAACCTATGCCATATAGCAGGTTAGTGGGAGTCAGTATTTAAGGAATATCTGGAATATGGGAAGACTATCTTTACGATACTTATTTGATGACCTAGGTCAAGGACTAGTATATATTGAATAAATAAATAAATAAAAATCCTTAATAAAAGAGACAGATTTTGTTTCACATGTTTCACATCACTAGAAAAAATGGTATTTAAAACCTTCTTTCTTTTTTGGAAACAACAGTAGCAATTTTAAGAAGAATTTAGATACAAGTTTTAACAAGAAAAGAATTGCAGCCAAGGATGGAATAATAAGCCAAAAAAAAAAAAGTTACTTGGATGAATTGATCAAATAGAAAGAGACAATTTACTTCACAATTGGATCAAAATCTGTAGGAGAGAGAGCAAGTTCACAAATGCTACTTTTCTCCCACATTGTGTTTTTCAAAAAAAAAAAAAANTAAAAGTACTAAACCAGAAGACATCAGAAAGAGTAAAAAAAAAAACAAAACAACAAAAAAGAGTATTGTGTAATATTTCTCATAGGGTATGGAAGAGTTAAGGAAGCTTATAAATTATTTCGATATGCTTTCCTCAGGAGAAAACCATTCCTTTAACCAAAAAGTCAACTTGATGAGGATCACCACTGTACAGAACAAAGAGGTGACACAATGTCAGCATTAATGTGTGGTTGACCATATTTTCTGAGACTTCTGACATGTTTGCACCTCATAATCTCTGATATGTGACACCAAACTTTTAAAATATGAAACAGTGAAAAGTAAAATCTTTAGAGACTAAAAATTTTCAAATTCACGTGTAGGAAGTTCCAAATTTGTATTGTCTTACAGTGGAAAACAGCTTCTTGGTTTCTCTTTGTGCTTGTAATCACTTCTGCTGGAAGACTAAAAAGGAAAACAAGGAAGAGAATAGAAAGCTAGTGAAAGGCTAATTAAATAGCTGCTAGAGATACTATTTGGCTGCGTTACATTTGATTTACACTGGAGAAGTGAGCTAATCCAAAATGTAGGTAAAGTAATGTCCCAGTTTAAAACTATACAAATTTAACTACATTACATCACAGCAGATTTTACTCAGCTTCTATGTTGTATACCCAAAGAATGGGAAAGGAAATGATCTTTCCCTAGGATTCACATTGAACTTTGATCTGTGACCCTAATTGAAAGTGTTAATTAACACTCCTGAAATTATTTTTACTTGCCTCAAACATCCAGAAGACCTCTAGCACACCGTAAGCGTGGCATGATAGATAAAAGCAATGATATTTATCCTGTGGTCAAAATTCGGTACAGCTGTGAGACAAAGCAGAGTCAAAAAATGGTAGGTATTAAAAAAGAAAAAAAAAGAAAGGAGAGGAAACTCTGAACTTGTTGCCCACTCTGTAAATGAGGAATTTCATGTCCCATCCAACTATTAATCTATAATAATAATAATAAAAAAAAAATAATTTAGGAAATTTTAATATCCTTATAGAGGATACTTAGCACACTCAGCATTACAGTAAGGTCCTATCCCAGCCACACAGTGGTTTTGAATAAAGTATTATGCTGGGGACATAAATATGCAAATACACTATGAAAAGCTAATGGGAATTTCTGTACATCTGCAGGCAAATCATCCCACAGAGGCTGGAAAAGGGTGTGTTATAAAGTTTCAGGTGAAGGAGTGAGACTGAGCTACACTTCAAACTGGACTTCTGCTGAATTAAAAAACAAAGACGAAATTTCATACAAAACAAGGACAACATATGCGGGCATGGGTGGCCCAAATATATGTGAACTTTCTTTGTATTCTACTGCTGAAGAGGATGAGCTGGTCTCAGAGCAGATGGTTACACTGACCACATCCTGTGAAGAGATCAGCGCCCTCATGTCCATTTAAAAAGCAGTTTAGGCAATCAGACCTCTGCTGGTGTCAGACCCCTGGGTTACAAATGGCTGTTTCCACTCAGTGTTGCAGATAAAATATGAGATGAGGTCATAAGTATATTCCCTTCTTGCACTGACCTGTGGAATCGAAATGGCAGACGATGGACTTTTAGAAATAAGAAATGGCATCCTCTTTTTCTCCTTCTCAGGAAGTGCCATAAAAAGAAACAGACCCAGAGACTTCATAAAGTCTCCAAGGAAAATTTGTTGTTGTCATTTATTTTCTCATGAAAATCTTCACATATATTGGTTGTAGATGACAGCAGAAAAGCTCAGGACAGAATGACTGATAGATAGCTGCTCTAAAACCTCTGACTGAGTCAGCAAGAATACTTCACTGACATTTGGAGATGTGGAATTTTTCTACATGACATTTTTGTGGATGCTACCCAAAACCAATCTCATTTTAAAGAATTTGGGAATCTCTCATTATATATTTTACTCCTGTTATTCAAGAGACAACAGAGATACTGGCTGCACTGTAAGGAAAATAACATAGTATTTTTGATATAGTCTATTTCTAACACTAATATTCTTATCACATATGTTATTGATTGTATATATTTCTAAAATGGCTCCTTAGTTTGAGAAAAATATTATGCTTACATTTACTATTCATCTCCTCTGTCACTTTCCATGATTTTTTGCTTATTCTGCTTTGATAACACATGTGCTGTCAAACCTAGTTAGACTGCTTTTTGCTCCCCTGATGTCTGGACAGCCTGTATTATAATACTTGTAAGATCTATGCCATTTGCATTTTAATTTGATATTGTATGTGACTTGAGCAAATATTCACTTTCACTGAACTGAAGGTTCTATTAATGTTGAAAGTTCCAGAGAATTAGGCAACTGAAATGATTCCATAATATCCACAGATTTACCTCAAAACTTTTCAGTGAAGCGCTCCACCATCTTTTTATATTACCTGTCCATATTCAGAAATGTTGTGTCAAAGTGAGATCTACTGATATAAGTCAATCTCCTCAGGTGTGATGCTTCTAAATAACAGTAAATGCAAGTTCAGGAGTTGTTTGTGCATTGGCCAAACAATTCATATAGAATAAATAAATTGAGTGATATCTGTATAATTATCACAGATATCTTTCAAAATCAAGAGTCCGAGTAATGCAAAATGACAGTCAAAGTATCTAGGTATAGATGAACACAATTTTCCAAAGAAGTTGAGAGAATGCTTGTAGGAGCATGCTGAACAGCCTCTAGCTGGTGGTAAATGTTTGAGTCCCATCACACCTTGTCCAAAATCAGCAGACACAAATCCAGATAAAGAATTTGAAAAGCTTGGAAAAAAGTCTTGAAAAGCATGATGTCATAGAATCATAGAATGGTTTGGGTTGGAAGGGACCTTTAAAGACCATCTAGTCCAACGCCCCCGCCATGACCAGGGAAATGTTTCACTAAATCAGGTTGCTCAAAGCTTTGTCCAACCTGACTTTGAACACTTCCAATGATGAGGCATCCATAACTTCTCTGGGCAACCTGTTCCAGTGTCTCACCACCCTCATCATAAAAAATGTCTTCCTTATATCCAATCTGTATCTACCCTCTTTTAGTTTAAAACCATTGCCCCTTGATCCTGTCACTACAGGCTTTGGTAAAAATTCTCTTTGTTTTTCTTATAAGTCTCCTTTATACTCTGAAAGGCTGTAATAAGGTCTCCCAGGAGCCTTCTCTTCTCTAAGCTGAACAACCCCAACTCTCTCAGCCTGTCCTCATAGCAGAGGTGCTCCAGCCCTCTGATCATCTTTGTGACCCTCCTCTGGACCCGCCCTAACAGAAGCATGTCTTCCTTGTGCTGAGGGCTCCAGACCTGGACACAGTACTCCAGGTGGGGTCTCACCAGAGTGGAGTAAAGGGGACGAATCACCTCCCTCAACCTGCTGGCCATGCTTCTTTTGATGAAGCCCAGGATACAGCTGGCTTCCTGGGCTGTGACCACACGCTGCCAGTTCATGTCTCATTTTTCATCCAGCCGTATCTGCAAGTCTTTCTCCGCAGGGCTGCTCTCAATCAATTCATGCCCCAGTCTGTATTGATATCAGGGATTGCCTGACCCAAGCGCAGCATCTTGCACTTGGTTTTCTTGATGTGTTATAGTGCATCTGTATACATTAGAAACTGTTTTTCAGTTTAGTGCCTCTTGAACATGATCTTATTGACTTCTGTCCATGCTGACAAAAGTAAAAGTGTGTGTACAACAAAGATATTTCACACCTGGAACTAAACATGGGTGGAGTTGAGTCATTTTTGACTAGAACTTCAGTTATATTACCTACATCAGTAGCCTTTTGGAAGGCCAGTACCTTTTGGGTCAGGAAAAATTATTTAGCATATTCCAACAAAATACGTAAAATATACTGAGTATTTCCACATCATTTAAATACAAAGTTTTTCATATTTTTCAGGTCACATTCACAGGCCTCCAATGACAGGCTCAGAGGTCTAAACCAATGTTATTTTCTGGAGTTACTGTTTACTGACAACGAGCTCAGCTTCTATATTTCTTGCCTACAGTTCTTTTTCAGTCATAAAAGAAGAAATCCTGCAATTACATGTTGCTGGATTTTGCTTTCTGTTTAGTTTTTTAAACATCTCTAGTGCCAAAAAAGTTAGAAACAGAAAGTTCAAGTTTGACCTTTATTGAGAAGTACCTTTGCTCTTGTGGAAATTGATTTTGGTTTGACAGAGTTAAGAGATTCTGCAAATTGCACTTCTGAACAGTGAACAGCCCTCTGTGTACAACTTTAATACTTGTTGTCTGATGTTTGTTATTAAAGAAATTGATGACAATCATGATACAGGGCTATCTAAACTAAAACTGTGAATGCATTTGCTTGTAGCCTTCTCTTTTTCAACCTGTAGTGTCATTGACAGTTTTCTTCTTACGATTCTACTATCAGATAGTGATTTCTGGTCCTTTGTAGCAGCAATATAAAATAAGGATAGCAGTTCCTCTCACCTTTGATGTACAGATTTCTAGTCATGCAAGAAAGGTAGAATTTTAGATCTGAGATCCACCACACAAAGTTTCAGAGAGGTTTTGGATTTCAAAGAGATTTTCAAAGAGATGCAGAGCTCTTCATATATAACTATCCCTTACATAGGAGTTCAGTGGTATTTTGTACAAATGTACAAAATAAAAATATTATTTTACTTAAATTACATAATTAAAACACTGTATTGTATCTTCTAACTAATTCAACTCCTTATCTGTCGCATGTGTGACAACACAGATACCTCTGTGAACAGTGAAAAAAAAATGCCTTCTGGCCTTCTTTTCTTTCATGTGTTCATGATTCTTGTAATAACTAGTATGTTAATGAGTACAAAATAGAATACAGCCCTCTGGATCTAAAGTGATGTTTTTATTTTCATGGGTTACTTTTATATTGATATAGAGAAGCTGTTTATAGGAAACAAATACTATATTTTCATGAGGAAAAGTACAACATGGACAGCAGAAATAAAAAATTCTCATTTTGTCCTCCCACCTTGACTGTCACTAGATGGTGGGAACTGGAATAGTGAAATAGGCTGAGTATTTGAAAGACTAACATGTCTTTTATGTTACTTAAAGAAGTAAAAAAAGAAGAAGAGACAAATAGCTGAACAGTATATTTCAAGTAAGTTTAATAAGACCAGACTTGCCCTTTTTGTTGAGACTCTCCTTATTCAAAGATCAGTTTTGATTTTGTGAATAAACTATTTCAGTTTTCCAGAAGCAAGTCAGCTTCCAGATCCTAAGCACTAAGCATGGTGAGTTTTGATCAGCAGTGATTTGGACCAGATTTAAATAGATAATCTAAAAGTGGAAGTACTATTACTTCCATTCAGCTGTCTCAGCCACATCATTCAAGATGAATATAGAGCAAAAGCTTGATAATTCCAGTATGTGTAAGCTGTACTTATACTTCTGGTTTCTATATTTTTATATTTAGGTGTTCTTAGCTAGTCTGCATATATTTTCTAAAAGCAACTTCCTAAGAATCTGATTTGAAGGTTTATTTAAACAAGTGATATTCTATTTTACTCAACACATGAACAGACAAAGCAACCCCCAAAAGAGGGTGATTAATTTTTGATGAGATATCAAGTAAAAGCAAAATTCAGTAATAATGTTTGCGTATGACTAATACTTGTCTAAGAGATATTATTGCATGCTGTTATTCTAAAATACTTTGAATAACACCACTGACACCACTACTTAGCATTGAGAGGTCAATCAACTGATAATGAAATAGTATAATTCCTTTCATCTGATTAACACTTAGAGATATATCTTCCCACTTATGTTTACAAGTAACTCCCTTCTTTCTCACTGACATGGAAATAAGCCATGAAAAAGTCAAACAGCTAGATGAAGAATATGCAGGAAACCCGTGGTGGAAGTGGAAACAAGATAATGAACTGTTTCCACTTCGGATGCTCAGGACATAGCAATTAATTGTGTACTATGTGACACTTTTTTTTGTTTTGTTTTTTACAAAAAGCCTTGAATGTCTGTGTTCAAATTATGCATGATTTAATATTACATAAACTTCCCAGAGCCATTTACTGCACCTGTAGAGAAGAATTCTTTGTATCTTATGCAGGGAGCCCACCAAGACAACATAAGAAATGATTAATTGTCTTGCCATGTTGGCAAACAAAGTTTTGAAGCCTTCTTCAAGCCTGAAACAATACAAAATACACACACACACACAAAAAAAAAAAAAAAAAGAAAGAAAAAGAAAGGAAAAAAGGGAATGTGGTTTGCTTTTTATCATAGAATGATTTAACATACTGTGAAATCAAAACGTTCTGGAAAGACCAGTTAAATTAATATAAAACTTAATCAATTAGATGTCACACATACAGTGGCATAAATGTCTAAGTATGTGCTAGCTAACACCATTCCAGGGAAAAAAAAGCATCATAAGGTTATTAGTTAAGAAAGTTTAAAAAGTTGAAAAGTTAAAAGATGAAAATCAGTGCAACAAAAATGACATAGAAAAAATCTGAAAATACTATGCAAGAAAGAAATGACATTTACTTTATATGAAATCAGCACAAAACAACATTATTTTTAGAAAATGCAAGTTATTAGGATTCAGGTTTTATCCAAAAAGCAGTTTGACATTGTTGGTAGGAATTAAAAGCTCAGATAACAGAGCACAAACCATAAATTGATAAAACTAATGAATATGAGCTGGGAAAGCAAGCTAAGTTTTATAAAAGTACTGGATAAGAAACTAACAGGTATTGTTCAACTTCTTCCTTATATATAAATTTTAAGAATCCCTTTAAGGTTAGTAATGAAAGCCACAATTTCTTAACTAAACCTGGCATAAAACTGTGATTGTTCTCAAGTTTTGGAATCTGTTCTTCCCCTAGGTTTTCTGCAAGGTGTGTATGCTTTCTCAGTAGATGACACACAAGTGGCAGGAAATGAGCAATAAGGAGGAAACAATAGCAGCTATTTAGTTAATTTAGTTGTTCCATTACACCCCCAAAACATGTAATAACCAATGTGGTAGTACCCTCAAGGAACAGCTGACATCAAAACACATTTAGATATCCTTGGAATCTGACATAATTTTAATGTTTCACAAACACATTGACAATAATCCTAAATCACTTTCCAAGTTCCACTTCTAAATAATCATAAAAAGAGAATCTTATTAATAGCAATTTGCATTAAGTATCACAGAATTAAAAACAAAAAAAAAAGTTTATAGACCAAGATGTATTTAAGACAAAAAGTTCTAAAAAGTAGCGGAGATATTCCCAAAAGCAAAAAAAAATTCTTCAATATTAAAGTCATCATGTCCTGTTATCTTCAACCTTGGAAATGATGTTTCCTGAGGATAGAAAGCATGTGCAATCATTAGAAAACAGGAATCAGAATATAAGTGAAAAAGGTAGAATACTATTTGTTGAGTTTCTGTCACAACCTTTCACAGAATTAGGGTTTCAGGGGCTACAAATCTTTATAGCAACTTCTTTTAGACAAGTAAGGCCATTATTAAAGGTTTAAATTAGAAACAAAAAAATTAAAAAAGGAAAAAAAAAAGAAAATCAAAACCACCCACCCCTCCCTCACCTCCCCCAAAAACCCCACCAAAAAACCCCAATAACAAAACAGCAGGTTAGTTATTTTATTTTTTTAAGTTTTGTACAAATTTCTTCCCTTGGTGTGTCAAGGCATTTATCTGTCTAGAAATCAATTCACAATCACTAGAACAGCTCCAGTGAGATTTTCCTGTGGCTCATCTTTCTCATTTGTTGGAATTCAGCAAACTTCTAATTGGAAAGCTCCCACTCGGAGGCATCTACCAGTACAAGCTGCTTGCTCTAGCAACCCTGGTAGATTTCTATTTGAACAATGCAAAATCACATTGCAAAATCACATTGCAAATTAGTTCTAGAATCATAGAATCATAGAATAGTTAGAGTTGGGAAGGGCCTTGAAAAGCACGTAGTTCCAACACCCCTGCCATGGGCAGGGACACCTTCCAATAGACTAGGTTGCTCGAAGCCCCATCCAAGCTGGCCTTGAACACTTCCAGGGACGGGGCATCCACAACTTCTCTGGACAACCTGTTCCCGTGTCTCAGCACCCTCACAGTGAAAAATTTCTTCCTAATATCTAGTCTAAATCTACCTTCTTTCAGTTTAAAACTGTTACTCCTCGTCCTATCACTACACTCCCTCTCCATCTTTCCTTAATGCCCCCTTTAGATACTGGTATGCTGCTATAAGGTCTCCTCATAGTCTTCCCATCTCCAGACTGAACAACGCCAACTCAGCCTGTCTTCATAGGAGAGGTGTTCCAGCCCTCTGATCATCTTCATGGCCCTCCTCTGGACTCTCTCCAACAGGTCCATGTTCTTCTTCTGTTGGGGATTACAGAGCTGGACGCAGTATTCCAGGTGGGGTCTCACAAGAGCGGACTGTGTGCAAATGGAAAGGACACTTGTGATACCCTGTGATTTTATTGCAGTCCATACAGAAGGCCAGACTATATCACAGAAGATTTACTTACTTCAAGGAATAAGTTCATAGTATCAAGGATACAAAATGCCTTTGGGTAGTGCAGGCTTAGTCTACACATAACTCTGTGGAGGGCTGTCACAGCAAATCATTATGGTAAGGCTAGGAGACCTAACTTTTTGTGATTTACAATAAATTATTGCTGTTGTGCACTGAATCTTGGACTGTTTCCATAAAAATGGATTTTCACCATTCTGACATCCAAAATTCACAATCCAGAAGACTTTCTGAATTATTTTAGAAGTGATGCACCATAGGCAGCTGCTTAACAGCAGCACAGAGTTTGTGACTGTTTCAGAACTAATTTCAGGAAACCCATAGGAACATCCCTGCACTGATAGCTTGTGTCCTATGATTGCTCTTTCACCTTTCTCATTCTTCTTTCAGATCTGTGTATCCCAGTCTGAAATAGTGGATCCAGCCACATGCTGCACTTTCCTTCTTGAGATTTATTTTGTCTTCTATGAAATGGATGACTAAAAACCTTAATCTGTGCTTTTAGTCTCTTATAATGCAATACTTGTCTATCCTAATATAAATTTCACTGGGATGAGTCCATATTTACACCAATGTAATGGACAGTACCAGTTTATTCAAGACATACTTTTTTTCACAAAATCCTTTTTGGTATTTCTAGTCTTTAAAGCTATGCCAGTATTTTCTCCCTGTTTCTCTCTCCCTCCCTCTCTCTTTTATTTTATTAAAGCATCCACATTTTTAATGAGCTTTCTGCAGACTTACTTACCTCTACCTCCAGGAAATAATTCCTGTTCTTATGCTGTAATGATTTATTTTAGTGTTTCCATGAAATAATCTTGTAGACATTCATTCATAGCCAGTGAAGTCAGTACTGTGTTTTTAACTGCTCCGTCCACCCCCATATCAGTACATAATATTATTAACACCTGTATTTCTAGTTATGTACATATTTCCTCCACATCAGTTCCACTGCATTGCTCCCTTAGGATCAGTCTAATAAAGGTAGTGCAGTGTCTACAAATTCTAAGAAGCTTTTCTCATATGAGTTTCCTAGTGATAATCTAAATAATAAATGAGCACGACCTTTATGCATTTGATTTGGCTGCATATCCTGAAGGATTCCTATCCTTATTGTGTCCTGATTCCTCATGTCCCTCCAGTCTGAGCTCCAGCAAACAAAGCAAAGCCATACAGCTACAAGTACCGATACTGCCTTTCTTACTAGTGCCAAGGTCAATGAAGAAGAGCGAGGTTAGTGCCTTAAACTATGGATTTGGATGAGGCCTTTTACACTACAGTTTGAAGCTGTGATGAACAGCTTGCTGGAATTATTTCTTTTTTCCCTTGGAAGAAATTTTGAGGAAAACAAGAAGGGAGACTTGAAATTTCTATATTGCAATTTGTCACTCTAGGGAATTCATAAAAAATAGACTACAAACCATGGGCTCAGCTCTGATCTTTGCTACAAGACCAGCTCGCAGTCCCTTATTCCCCATGAAGTTTCATACACGTGTGGTGAATTAATACACATAGTCTGACCATGCATACAGTTCTATATCTAGCTTGCTAAAAACTATAAACCGTTTTTAACCCACATCTATGTCTAAATATGGTTTTTACTTATATAACTTCTGTCTACCATATGTTTCATCTTGGCAGTCTTGTTATTTAATTTTAGAGCATGTAGTTTTCATAGTTACTGACAAGAAATGATGCATGTAACTCTATTTGACTATTTGTTTTCCAAACACGCATATATATAGTAGAAGAACAAGAAACACCATAATAATTTGCATTTTCTACATGTAATTTCTGACAGATAAAAATTTGGGTAACTGTAGTTCAGATATAGTCCATATAGTACTATCACATTAGTAGAAGTCAGCATTTTGTGAGGACTGGTGTACCTTTCAGCAAAGTGGCAGTTTGCAAGCTGGCTTTTTTATTTAACGTGCTACTCCTTAGAAGCACGTCTCAGATGAAATAAAATATCTTGCAATGCCTTTAACTTCCATCAGTAATGGGTCACACACCAAAAATGCATCTGCTCATATCTATATTTCACTGAAGTCAAAATCCTTTTATCTACAGCAGCCTGACACTTATTAAAATGCTACAAAACTAACCAATAGTCCTTAAAATAAAATGCGTTGAAAATAACTTGATGAAACTAAGAAATAATAGTGATGGTTGAAGAAAACATGAGAAAAATACAAGTGAAATTTTTGTTTGAAGACTTTTCCCCTCTTTTGTATGATTTGATAAAGAGCCACAAGAGATGAGCAATAAATGAATAAATAAATAAATAACTTCTCCATGATTTCATATTTTCACCCATGTTCTCCAGCTAACTCAGTTTCATGCCCTTTCTCACAAAAAATAGTTCTTAAACCACCCAGCTCTCTAAGTTCAGGAAGATTGTCTTTACTGTTAAGCTTGACTCAGAAAATAAGGTGCAGATGAGATGTTCATAATCTCTTCAGATTTTCATTGAGTAATATTTTATAGCAAAATAGTTTCTGAAGCCCTCCAGAAGGCAACATTCAGAGAAATGATCTCAAATGATTCTTTCCAGGGAAGTATTCAAAATTTAACCAATCAATAGACTGAAAAATTTATGATTTTCCCTAGAATTTGTTTGTTCTTGGGTATACACTATGTTTTGAGGAAAACATTTTACTTCATTTAAAAAGTGAATTAGTAGAGCTTTATGATTAATTAACTAATTTTAATTAATCCTTAAATGGACCTTTTAGTTTCTTTGAATCAGATCTTTGTCCAGTGTAAATCAAGGTAGGTCTACTGAGGGCAGTGGATATATATGGATTTATAGCTGCTGCAAATCCATGCTTTTTGACATCAGAAAAGGTCATGGATTAAAAAAGATCTTCTGAACAGTACAAGCTATAGAACACCACTCAGTAATTACCATAGTAACCTCAACAGTTTGCTTGTGGGCCCTCTTTTAAGACATCATCAGATTCTAGTCTAGTCTAGTCTAGTCTGTTCTGCTAGTCTAAGACTGCAAATGCTGAAAATACCATATCTCTGAGTAAGGGCTCTTTAACTGGAATGATTCTGCACTACATTGCTCTTCAGCGCTGACCTGGATCAATATTGTTTCCTGGTGACTACCTATTTTCCAATGTTAACTTCACTGATGAGTTTTCAGTCCCATTCTTGCTGTGAAAGCATAGAAATCACAGAAACTAAAAACGTCTGTGACACTCCAGGAGGTTGTTTCAGTTTAAAGCTAGTGCTCTCACTGATCATGGAGCAAACTAACCAACCAACCAACCAAACATGTTTGCTCATTCATACTGCCCTACAGCAAAAGCCTCTGTAATGCAGTTAAACCAGAAAAAGAATGCTTTTTTTCAGAGCTTAGGGTCTGTTGCTTAAAACAGTTAATGTAGCTATATCATATTGATTCCTTTTATCAACATGCACATCAGAACACATTCTACTACCCTTGTGTGGCAAAAGGTCTCTCTTGTAGCAAGTTTTACAAGTGCTTGAATAAAGAAGAAAACTCTTTTCATTCTAATGTGTGTTGGCAGAGAGGTTATGCTCTCAGAACAACTGGAATTCATTCCTATGCCAGAAATGTTCATAAAAAAAATATGAGATTTAACTACAGAATAATTCTTATGGAAATAAAGACTGAATTCACAGACACATTGCTACTAGAAACCTGATTTTCAAAATTATTATGATGTAAAAATAAAGTTAAAACAATACCAAGCAATTTTGTGCATCATTTCAGCATTTATCAAATATTCAGCAACAGTAAACTATTTACAATTAATACACACAATCAAAGTCCCCATAGAGTTTTCTGGAAAATAATAGCACATTATTCAATAATACCAAATCGTTGAATATATTAGTGAAAGAGATTGCAGATCACAAGGAAGGTTTGCAGATTGCCAATGCATATACAAACACATGAAATATTGGGGGGTTTTATTCTATTTTGAAAAAAATTATATGACATTGTTCCTTCTAAGAATGAGAAAGTATATTCCTTGATATGCCATAGGCCAGTCAATTGAAATTACATGTGATCTGATTCTTGAAGAATAAAATAAGTTGTGACAGTCTATTTATATTCATATAAACCACACCCAGTAAACACCAACAAATATCAATTGTGGTTTTGTTTTTCCTTTAATCAGTAAATGACTGGACATCTGTTTAAAATTCTAGGGCACAGAATAAATATTTTAGGCCTTTAAAAATGACAGCAATTGTTAACGGAATGACATCTTTTGAAGAAGCCTACTATTGAAAATAAAACCCTGAATAACTGCTAACTGTTTCTGTCTCAATTTTCTTTCTCATTTCCTCTTTTAAATCCATCCTAAGCCAGCTATAATTAGAATGAGTCCCACCGTCATGATGTCCCAACATCTCTCTCATCCTGTAGAGAAATCCAGATTAGGTAGGGATCACTGGAATTTCAGCAGCACATATGAAAGCTTGGCGTGTTTTCTCAGAAGGAATGTTCACACGTAATGAGTACTTCTCCTCTCACCCATCTTACACATTATTTTCAATAACAACTGCACAGAAGAGAGTGCAACACATAACTCATAAATTAGAAAGGTACTGACCAGCCAGCAGAAGCAGGTCAGTGATACTTTTTATAAGTGATCTTCATACAAGTGCATAATAAAATAACAGAAACATTAGGAAGTGATCCTAAGAAAAGCAGAGACATTATTCAGAATGGCATTTTAGGATGCTTCCTTCCATCACAGCTCAGTAGTCTATCATGTTATTTACGTTGAGGGCCGTTGGGTAAATGCCTCCATTGTATTTAGCAGATTGGTTCCCCAGTAAGCAACCTGAGGTCAGAGGTCTGTTTTCACATCCTACAAATGTGCTCTTGAACTTGTGTTTATTTTTGTGGCCAAAAACACAGCACAAACAACACACATTAAATAGATATAAGTAGATTAAGAAAAACAGCATTATCTCAAAAGCATTTATCCAGACTATTCAGCGAGTGTCTATGAATAATTAACATGATTTTGAAATCAAGTCTAATTTACAGCCTGCTAACCAAAACCAAAACAAAACAGAGCAAACCAGATTGCAGTTCAAGAACATTTGGGGTGTAGTCCTTTGGGACTCTGATCTGTTCCAGAGCGCTTTAAACTCTGCTACCTTCACTCCTTCCTGCTGAAGATTGATCTGATCTCTGACACCAACAGCTGCTCAAAACTTTTTGAGCTCATTATTTACCAGTTTAATTAGTAACAGCAGTGCACCGCTGGACCATGTGCAGTCCCACATCCCACGATCTTTTCTTTGCCCCATCACAAACCTCTCTAAGTGATGCCTTCATCTGCTTTGCATAATTTTACCGCAGGGCTCAACAGGTACAGAGGTCCTCACATTGGCCTCCACACCATAGACGAATGTTGTCTCGAGGATTAAAGTATTTTTCATAGCAGACTGTTAAGCATTGTAATTTTTTAACCTTCAGTCTCTTTCCATGCTTACTCTTCAACTTTTTAGAGCAGTAGGTCATAAAAAAGCTTTAAGCTGAAATACTGCCTTAAACTGTTTAATAGTGATTTTTAATGGGACGTTGTGGTTTTAAATTCGCCATGTACAAACCCTAAAAAAGAAGAAAGAAAAAAATCTCTTTAAAAGAAGCCTACTTTTTCAGATGTGGCTACTGTTCAAAGATTTAGCTAGAGAGTGGGGTGAAGGAAGTGGCTGAGGAGAAGTGACAGACAAAAATACTTCAGTTGGCACAAAGGGTGCCTCTATGATAGAGAACACAAGTGGCTCACTCTGGGATCTTTTCCCAGGTGAAGAAGAGAGGTTGCTGTTGTCCTAAGAAAAAGAGGATCTTGACATAATCCTATCAAGAAGTCAAGTTGCTTATATTATGCTAAGTTGCTACTATTCATCTTGAATAAAATACCCTCTAAAGCAAAGAAAGGTGTCCCTTGATGCTCTTACATACCTCGAGGTGTTTTTTCTTCTATTTCAAAGGAAGCCTTGTGAGTCACTTGCGTGAAACCACATTTCCAGCTTATTAAGACTTCATGTAAAGGAATTTGACTTCAGAACAACTAACTCAAAATCATTATTCCAAGTTGAGTTACTTGATAAAAGATAAATTTATTTGCCTCTAAGTAAAGAGTTCTTCTTCAAGGCTTTACACATTCATCCTAAGAAACAATATTTTTTCATTTGCATATTTCTTATTAAAAAAAAATCCATTTAACCAGAACATCAAAATTTCTTTTTTCAGCTCTGAATTATTAAACATATCTTTAAAAATATATTTCTGTGCATATCAATAGTTTTAATATCCTCCTCCATTCCCATTGAGGTACTTGTTTAATGGCATTACAGCAAGCAAATGACAGGAAAGAAAAAACATTGAGGGGTGGTTTTTTTTTTCAGATCAATTTATCACCCGCTCCAAAGAGCAGGTGTTTGGCACGTAGCCTTGATTTCTGTAGAGCATCACTGATTTCCACATTTTTCTGTGCATATGGAAAAATATTTCATTATTCCAAACAGTTAAAAACAGTCTTGTTCCCAGAAAGAGGAAGGTTTTCTTTTCTAAACCAAAAGATGCTAACACCTTTTAATCATAATAAGGTGTATGTTTCATATCTCCATCAGTAACAATTTATTCATATTCATCGTAGTTTATTTTTTCTCTTTCTGTAATAAAATTTGACATGGACTGCAGCAAAAACCCTTATGCTATACTATGTGGTGGTATTCCAAAATGAGGATGGGTATAACTCCAAAAGAGAGTTTGCGTTATAATCGGGAATCAAAATTTACCATTTTGGCATTCACAGCTGGATGGATCTTGAAAAGCTTTGCACAGCTGACTGAATTCAAGGGCATTCTAACATATGCACGCACACAAACACATTACTTTTTCAAAAAAAGACATTTAGTAACTAATCCTGTAGGTTTAATTACAGA
Source organism: Burhinus bistriatus (assembly GCA_013397275.1). Lineage (NCBI taxonomy): Eukaryota > Metazoa > Chordata > Aves > Charadriiformes > Burhinidae > Burhinus > Burhinus bistriatus. Next base: position 53,136 of record VYXH01005401.1, read on the forward strand.
CGAAAATGTCACACACGTGGTAAATCTCCCTCTGCTGGACACTCACTATGTGATTCTGGACACTACATAATGACCCTGGTGCTCTTTTGCCTTTATTGAATGAAATAAGCTGCAGTTTTCAGGAGCAGTCACTTCTCTCTCTCTCTTCTCTCTCCCTCTTTTCCACCCTCTTTTTCTGTCTCTCCTTTTTGTTCTCATCTGACCAAGCTTATGATAAATGTGAGTCCCACTGTATACTTTCTATGTTTTGTTGAACTTCTCTTGCTAATATTACACCCTTTTGTCTTCCTCTGTGGGTATTTCCTTGTTTCCAAATCTCTTCATGAAGTCAAAAGCGGTCAAATTATTTTACAGAAAATTTTTGCCAATGTGCTCTCCCAGTTTGCATACCAAATGTAACACAGATTTTCCTTTCTTCTATATGTTGATTAAAAAACCTCTTGAAAGGCAAATGTCCCATTAAGTCAGATGTTTTCTCCAAAAGGGGGAAATAAGCAAATATCAGCAATTTCTGCATAACCATTCTTCTAGTCCTATATTCTACATATATACTACTCTCGATAAATTTCCTCTGAACACAAATATGTAAATATAAGCAGTTCTCCACACAAAATAGGACAAGTCTAGGTGCCAGAAGGCCAACATAGAATGTCTTGACATGCATTCCTCTTTATACACCTCTTTATCTTGTGCCTTTTTTTTGTCTGATTCTTTGCCTGGCATGTTCAACTCTCATTAACATGTTACCCTCCAGGTCAATCCAGTTGTTCATTATAGGTAAGAACTACAAACTGGTGGATAGAAAGTTGTACTGGTGCTTTAATACTAGCAGCCACAAGTCCATTAAGAAGACGTCAACAGTTAATAATTAGAGTAAGTGAGAAAGTACAAGTGTCTGAAGTGAGTATGTTATTTTAGCAGCAGTTAATTCAGAAAAATAAACAGAAAATATAATAGAAATATTTCATCCATTTTATCTTTAAAAAAAAGTAAATTCATTATTTCTACGTAAACGGAGATCCAGCCTCCCAATGGGAATAATAGTTCATTCATCAATGTTTCTGTGATACCTGTAAGAAATAAACCAAGTAATAATGGCTCGGTGCAGAAACTGCAAGAAAATGTCCAATAACAATATATATAAACAAACTGTAAAAAAGAATATAAATAGCTTACTGATTTTATCTTTGTTTCTCGAGGCACTGTGAAAAGAGGTTGGGATCAGGAGCTGCAATTTTTGTTATATGTGGACAGAGCTCCATAACACAGTGGACACAGAGAACACGGCAAGAATACAAGTGTTAATAAACTATGAAAGATTTGAGCCATGGAAAACTGCAGGAAGTGGGTGCCTGGTAAAAGGAAAGCTGTGAAGATAGCCATCATGCCAGCTTTTCTGCTTTTCCTTCTGTTCATTAGAGGAATGGAAAAGGACCTCAAGGCAACTTGGGTCAGTCTGGTGTTTGAACAACCTTGCCTGAGCTGATCCTAACAGCTTTGCTGCTGAACCCTTCTACCACTGGAGTTCAGTGGTGCTTGCCATGAAACTGAGATTATTTATGTCATAACAAAATATTTATAGTGCAGGGATAGTAGTGTAAATACCTCATAATATGCAGACTGTAAAAGGTATGGTACACTGGGCTATATTTTGTTTGTCAGCAGCCCTCTATTGTACAATTATTTGCACAGTTTGTCTCTGGAGAGAAAAACTTTTTGTACTGTTCATGTGGGCCAAATAAAGTCAATAATCATGCAGACCCCATCTTGTCAAGCGTCTTGTCATAGCCTTCTGCAGATCCTTTAGACGGGAGACCTTGCATATGAGGTAACGAAGGATACAGGGGAATGGAAGGAAACAAGTATTACTCTAATCTCCCACTGTTATCTGAAGGTTTACCAGGATGTCATTTCATTTACTGTCAATTAGAATTTGTCTTTGCATGCCTGAGCATACAACTCACCGAGTTAATATAGTCAGACAGTTTTTGCCATGATAGTACTTCTGAATGTCTGTCTCTTCGTGTAACACTATAAGAAGTTTCGGGATAAGAATAGGGTAATAATGCACAGGAAATATTTTGGTTTTACGGTTTTATTGCAGGTATGCAACTTCTTTATTCCTATATAAACACTACTGTTTTTCTTATTGTCAGTACCGTGTTCCCTCTTAATAGTAGTAAGATTTCTTGACACATTTTCTACACCACCCCATTATCTTCATTTGCCACCATCTGTATACCTGAAGCTGCTTACCTTAATTACAAGCAGATCATACTTTGCAATCAATGCCTTACTGGAGAACTTTACCAAGACATGTATAGATGTGCTAACCTTAAAAAGAAAACAATACAAGGTTGGGGTTTGGGGTTTTTTGTTTGTTTGGTTGGTTGTTGGGGTTTTTTTTGCTTTTGTTTTTGTTTTTGTTTTTTTTTTCCACAAGGCCAGACAACTTTAAAGCAAAAATTTAAGAAAAGCCAAGATCCCATTTGTTTCTGATGAAAAAAACCATACATTAGGAATTCTTCAATCTATCAATTTTTTTCAAATATTCATATGGAAAAAACCAAGCTTTGTATTACAAGGATTTGGAGCAAAGCCTTTCATTGTGGAATCCCTTTTGCAAGAAAACTTATAATGCACAATTAAACTGCATATTCATTAAAATTACTTCTTTCACAGAACATTATTTTTCATAACATGGTAAAACCCTTTATAATGCTGGAATACTTGAAAGGAACTGTAATTGTAGAGGTACACTACAATGACATTTGCATGTCTAGAAAGTACAAGATACAAATCACACTCATTTTTAAACAAATCCGAGTCTCCCTGAATTACCTGCTTAACTACTTTCCTGAATCATTGCCAAAATACTGCATACAACTTCACAATGCTTCAAATTCTTCATTGCAGAAAATCTATTTCTTAAACTTTTGGAGGAGATTTTGAAATTTCTTAAGAATCAACTAATAATTATTTTTTCTTGGTAAAAAGGGGCTTTGAAAAGAATGTCATGTGATAGTAGAAATAGCAAGAATCTTTAAAAAAAACCGAACAACCAAACAACACTCCCCCCCAACACTTAGAGCTTTCTATATTAGAGTATTTTCTGTATTAGCATATTTTTTCACTAATCAGCCCTTTCAGCAATAAGTGCTGTAAGATCAGAATGATATTTGCATAAATCCTAACTCTCTTTTCCCCCTCTAACACATCTGTGTCTCATGGCTAAATTGATCTGCTTAGTTAAAAAATATTTCACTACTATGTATAATTTAAATATAATCATGCTTTCTGTATTAGTGTTTACAGTGAATTGGGATATAGGGAGAAATAAAGAAATCTATTTTTGCATTAATATTTTCCTCACTATATGTGGATTTATGGATATGTAGAATCCAGTTCCAAGCTTTCTGCATATCTGTACTTTAGCAAATTTTATGAAAAATGTTAGCAATTTTTATTGCCTAAATGACTACATTCTGGTAAAAGCCACTGGGAAAATGTCAGTTCGTACCCATTCCAAATTGTGACATTGTTTAATTTTCTGCTAGGAAGAACAGAAAAAAAAGGCTTCTGTTTGCTCCACTAGTAATCACAAAATAAATTCAATGGGGAACTCGTCTACTGATGCTGCAAGTATACTACAAACTCCTCATCCAACAGAAAGAAAGGTAATAAAAATGTATTTTATTAGGTCAACACCTTTAGCAGAAAACAGGTAAACAGATTCAGTTTCTGTCTATCAGAGAACAGTTTCTAACAGATCTTTAAAACACTGGCATGTAACACGTTCACATCCTTAAAATCATTAAACATTTGGCAGCATGTTATTAGCCCCGTACCTACCAAAAATATGCTTTGTCCTTTACTGCCTGCTTTCATGCTCAGACATTTCAAACAACCAAAGCATATGTAATAATGATGCAAATGGTAAGAGTTTAACACATCATGTTACTGTTAGCATTCTAGCTTGTGTATATTCCTTTTACCATTTTGCATCATAAATGCTGCAAGAGATTGGGGTGTATTTTGGAAGAACAATGTAAAAATTATAAAGTTAAGATGAAGTTATGTTTTGCATTTCTCTTTGATGACATTTTTTACATAAGAACCTAACACTTTGTACTGAAATTGTGCATGTGCCTTTATTTTTTTATTATTTCTCTCTATATTTGTTTTCATGGATTTAAATACTGTATATTTCCCCAAAACTTGGTAATACAGTTTTTAGTTAAATTTTACTGACTGATCGGTAATGTTGCTTTTCTGTGATTAAGACCATGGGGAGTCACTTCATTAGACTACCCTATGAAAAAGTAACTGGAGTACCTTTATACGGCAATGGATTATGGGACATCTTAATGATAAGAGGACAGTAGACATGTGCAGTGTTTTTCTGTAGATTCTGAGATCATCTCTATAAAGGCTCTGTTGAGATAGGAAAATCTTCTGCTAGGCTGGTTTTTTTTCCACCTTACAAGGTATGCTTGAGATTGTCTAATGCTTTTCAGCCTTTGAGGGGAAATGCTCAAGAAGCTATTTGAGAATACTTATTATCCACTGCATCAGCCTGAGATATTTCTTGATTGTGCACAAATAATTATTTGGCAAGGTAACAGCTAGTAAATTGGCCTTCTTAGTATGGATGTTGGCAGCAAAGCACCACTGCACCCTTTATGTTTACTTTTTACTTTTATTTTATTTTATTTCTATTGTATCTAATTATGGCAAACTGGTAACAGAGAGAAAAATTAATAATTAGTTGTAAAATCAATGCTGTAGAATATTGATTTTAAAGGAAAATCTGCATGCAGTGTTAGATGCAGTTAACATTTCAATGCTGAATTCTCGTTGCAAAGTGTGAGAAAAGTGTATTAGCTCCTACTGTCCTCCACATTATTAGGCTAGCAGTTTATGAAGACATTGTACAAACAGAGCGCTATTAAGGCTCTCCCATATTCTTTAAGCCATTACAGTTTAAGTGTAGTTAGTCATTTGGTGATTCTTTCAGTGTTGAAGAATTTCCTGATAGTTCTGTTATTCTTTTCCATATACTTTTGTTTGAAGGGCTAAGTGTGGCTGTGCTTAGGACAGAGCACGACATCTTCATTCTTCAATATCTGAGAATCCCAGTGGTCGAATTCATTTTGGTGTTGAACTGCTTTGCAGACCTCCTTGTAATCTCCATAGTCTCCACACAGAGTCAGCTAATTCTTCACTGCAAGTCATCTGCTAGTTATTTCACAAACAAGGTTGCTAAGAAATTGTTGTAGGGAGCACAGCCTTCTCAGTTTGCTTTTAGATAGTTTTGCAACAAAAGCATTGGAAGCACTTGAGGACTGTTGATAAATCATCATTTAACAAGTCATCAAATCTAATATTGACTCACGTCAATATCAAGCAAGGAGTCAATATTAGAGGGAATTATCTCTGTGTTTATGTAAGGACCAAGTATTTGAAGATTTTAAGTAATCTATTTTTACTACTGTAAACCAAGAGCAAGTGTACATTAATTCTGAGAAATCACAGGCTTCAGTATTAGGAAGAGGACATTCTCAGATAGCATTATCACTTCTTGATTTGAGTTCCCCATTGGCTTGCTGAAGCTTGAAAGTTTTTTACCCTTAGTCAAGGAGGTGACATCTGTCTAGCATCTTAAACAACTTTTGAGATGTGACTAGGGGCAAGTTGGGAATAGGGATGTATGGTAATTCTGGACTTGGACTCATTTTTGTTGATTTTTTTTTTAATGTGTAAAATTACTTGCTAATAAAAAAGCAAATTAATCCATCATTAATATCAAACACAAGTGTTAGTGATTGGTCTGGGACAGGTTGCACAAATACATTAGCAATACAAATACCCAAACTAATGACACTTTTCTAAAATAAGATAGATGCCCCAAGTAGGAAATAAATTAGATACTGTACAGGCAGCTTAGATTAACAGGAAGATTTCTAGAGTAGAATCATTATTATACAATGTCAAATTCAATAATATATCTCCATAAAATAATCTCTTCTTGTGATAAGAAGCATCTTTTAGAATTCCATGCTGCATTTTATAAACAGGCAAGGTGACAAATGATCAAAGAGAGAAAAAGAGTTTGATGATGTAGTGGATTGACCTTGGCTAGATGCCAGGTGTCCACTGAGTTGTTCTATCACTCCTCTCCTTAGCAGGACACAGAGGGGAGAAAATAAGATGGAAAACACTCATGGGTCAAGATAAAGGCAGTTTAACGAAGTAAAGGCAAAGGCTGCATGTGGAAGCAAAGGAAAACAAAAGATTTATTCTCTACTTCCCATCAGCAGCCGATGTCCAGCCACTTCCCCAGAAGTAGGGTTTCAGGACATGTAGTGGTTGCTTTGGAAGACAAACGTAATAACAAATGCAGTCCCCCTTCCTTTCTCTTAGCTTTTATTGCTGAGCAGACATCATACACTACGGAATATTCCTTTGGTCAGTTTGCATCAGCTGTCCTGACTATGTCCCCTCCCAAGACCTTGCCCACCCCCAGCCTACTGGTAGAGGGGGGCAAAGTTGGAGAGACAGCCTTGATGCTGTGTGAGTACTGCTCCACAGTAGCCGAAACACTGGTGTGTTACCAACATCTTTCTTGCTACCAATACAAAGCACAGCACTATGAGGGCTGCTATGGGGAAAATTAAGTTGATCTCAGCTACACCCAATACAAATGAACAATTTGCTATCTTAATTTTAGCAATTATATGTATATACATAATGAAAATAATTTCTTTTAAGAGAATGAAGACTCAAAGAAATTAAATTAAGTAAAATTTTGAGGTGTGATCACCTCCCAGTTTACAGCTCTAAAGCATCGTAGCATAACAATGCCCCATAACAATGTTTTCAGAACAAAGTAGGTAATTTTTAGAGAAGTAATTGAGAGAAATTACCTCTGAATGCTTCTTCCTAGGCAGGTGTTACTTCTCCACCCTATAGAGACAGAAACAAACAAACAAACAAAAATTAAATGAAATCCAAATACAATAATGATTACTTAGTAGCTGTTGTTTACTCACCCTGCAGATGCTTCTATATCCAAAGTCAAAGTTATTCAGACCTCATGAGAGGAAAATAATTAACATTTGAACAATAGCTTGGAAATTAAAAGAGAAAAGCTGAAACGGCCAAATGGAAAAAGCGAGCCCGAACACAAGTACAGGAGGGTTAAATCTTTTGGACTGCCCATTGCTACTGTCTATTGCTGTTGGAATCATGAAACAAAAGAGCATGAGTGTTTACTTGCTTTCTAATCTAACTGTGATTCATTAATTTCCCAGACCAAGTGCCTTTTCCTACCACTATTTTATTTTCAAATTGGCAGTCAGAATATGCTTAAACTTCATGTCGGAAAAGCAGTGAAAGCACCTGAATAAAGTTTTAGTCTCTGTAAGTTAAAAAACTTTCCAAAATACTAATTTTTTTTATCTTTACAAAATAAATCAATATGCAACATATAATGTATATTTTACTCTTTTTTACTCTACACAAATGATTCAGAAATGGAGTGCAATTTCTGAAGTCTGTTCTTTGTTATTTTTCCTTTCTCTCATTATTATTCCCTTTATAATGTTGAGAATAATTTGTGATTGATGACAAGAATCTATTGTTTGGGCTGTTTTCCCTTCATCTAACCATTTATGCATTTCTGTTCTATGAGTGAATAATAAGAAATAACAGGCAAAGATTTGCAAAGATGTGCAAATACTTGAAACACTGTACTGTCAGCATGCTCAAATACAAAAGGAATATTTCCAAACTGTAACTGAAAATATTCAATTTACAATTTTGTATCTGCATAAAAATTTGCACTTTTTCTTAAAAAAAAAAAAAATATTTTCTTAAAAGGATATGCGAGGGATGAGCAGAAAAAATGATACAGAGAGGATGGACTTAATCCTTTAGGTACTCTGCATACCCAGCTGCTGTTAAATCTATGTGGATATGAAGGATGTTCAGGATTTGAAGGATCAGATGTAAAGTAAGCATGTTTAATTTTGAAGGAAATGTTTATGCTCGGGGTTTTTTCTACTGTTTACCTTACTCCACTGAGATAAGCAAGAGTGCGTAGATGAAAGTTGCACAAAGTTAATTTCATTTAAAGGGCACAGAAAAGAGGATGATAAAGTGTGCCTATTTATCTTTTTATCAAGAGCACTTTCTTTTCATTTGTGATAGAAATTATAATAGAACTCTAAAGAATGAAAACAGTAATGGCAACTCTTGAATGTAAATGCATAAGAAAAATAAGTTTAGTTAGGTGTTTAAAGGGCAGGAAAAATATCACAAAGTTCTGATTTATTTTCGAAAATGTAAATATTAATTTTGGTTTTATGGTTTTATACCTGCTATATAGGGAAGTCTGCTGCCTCCTGGGGCCCGGGTTAATGATGTAAAGAAGAAACTTCCATCCCTAGTACAGCCCTCAGATTATTATCTCCTTCTGGTCTTTCAGGTAGGCAGTGATGAAGCAGGGAGGAGAAGTCCAAGGGCAATGAAGAGAGATTTCAGAGCCTTGGGACGACTGGTCAAGGGATTGAGAGCACAAGTCATGTTCTCTATCCCTCCAGTTGCGGGGA
>VYXH01005402.1:26963-63146 GCA_013397275.1 Burhinus bistriatus
CTCCGAAATGTTTATTTTGCCTGGAACAAAAGGTGTGTGTGGCGGGGTTGGGGGGGAGGCTGCCAATTTCCAGCAAAGTCCGGGTACGGCGGTGAGATATGTCATTTTCTGTAGGCTTCGGATGTGAAAAGCAACGCCGAGCCTTCTCTTCCCTATCCCCCGGCGGAGGCACTCGGAGGAAACCGTCTGAGGGCTTTGAGGGGATAAGACAGAACAGCCCTAAAGAGGAGCTTTGCAGCTGAGTGGCTGACTGAATCCGTCTTACCTATGTACATAGGGTTTCATATTCATAGCCGTTGTCTGTACGTTGATACATAATCTCTCGCCCTTGTTAATTCTCAATAGATGCAGAGATAACTAATCCTCCCAGCTAGATAGACACGGGCAGATTACGTGAGTGCAATCTATCTACCTATCTGCCAGTATATCCACACGCACGCATATACACGCACCGGCAGACATAAAGCGATTTCACAGGGTTTGCTTCCCGAGGAGTACACAGAGGTAGGCAGGTGCAGAGCCCGACGCCTTCCCTACCAGACGTAGAAATATTCGGTGAGAATAAACGTACACATATCACTCACCCGTCTGAGGCTACCTGGTGTTACAGTTTTTATGTACTGCACCCACTTTCTCTCCCTCTCCTTCTCCGCAATGTGCTCGAGTTTTATACAAACACGCACAAGCTTTTCTTAGAGAGGAAAATTACGGAAAGTGGGAGAGGGAGGCGAAAGATTAGGTAGATCCGGAGTTTTTTTTAAAAAAAAAAAAAGAAAACCCAGAGCAGCACTTGCAATGATTTAGCTGCTGAATAAAGAGACCTATTTGGCATCAACTGAGGCATTATTTTGATTACCCCAAAGCGTCCCGGTCCTTAACGCCAGCCAGCATTTGCAGCGAGAGTTACCTGGGCTCTGCTTTGTTCTGATTTTTAGCATAGATGTGTTGTGGATGCCAATCTCCAAACAAAGCGGTCTTGGGATGCCTGCTCAATCTCGCCCCGAGTGTGCCTAGCCTCTGCCTGCCCCCAGCCCGGGGGTGCTCAGCCCCCCTTCCCCAGTGAAGCCAGGGGCGATGATGCCCTGGGGGGGGGGGGGTGGTGGTGGGAAGCAGCGCCCGCCCCCGCCGTGGTCTGAAGTCGGTTGAGTTTGTGAATGTCGCTTAATACCTGTCGACCCCGCGGGTGGGTTCGCTTTGCAGCCGCCTGGGGGTTTCCCCGGCCTGGGCCCGGCGGGAGCGGCCCCGCCGCACCCCCGGCACCCCCGCTACACCCGGCCCGGCGCACGGCAGCCCGGCAGCCGCAGCTCCGTGCAACTGGGAACCCTGCCCCCGGCGCGGGGGGGTTTCAAATGCCACCTCACTACTCCTCGGTGAATATTAAACATCATTGTCTTACAAATGAGGAGAAACAGCTACCGTCAGAATAATAATAAACTACTTCTTGAAATCCCAAGTCTCTTAAGGCGGGTCGTTAGAGCTCTTAGCTCTAAAATCGGATTCCTCCCACCTGCGACTTCCCCGTGTCCTGATGTCCTGAAACTGCCCGTCCTGTTTGTAATCTTTGTTCTGCTATCAGCGATACAGTACACTGGTCCCCACAAGAATGATCCCGGATGTATTTCTCCTGCAAGGACTCTTCTCCGAAAAAGAGTACCTTCACTCAGCTCCTGCCCTTCCGATGGTCAAGTTGCCTCCTTGACTGGAAACTGTAATTTTCGGGGAGGGGGACGGGACGGGACGGACGGACACACGGGACCTTGTCACTGAATCTAGGTCAGAAGAGGAAGGTAGCCCACGCTCCCTTGCCGAGATTTTTCCCTTCGGCTAATGAGTTTGTCCTATGTCAGTGAAGTCGCTAAGGCTTGTTTTTATCTGCAAATGTTGAAGAATCCTTGAATTTTACACCTCTCTGCTGCGGCTGTGAGTCTGTCGCTCACTCGAGAATTACCGTGTATCAGAGGGGAAACAGCTCACTGCAGACAAATAGGGATCGTGTATTAGGAAACAGCTTCCCGAGCTGTATTGTTCAGACTGATGCTTATTTCTCTCATTACAAAATCAAGATACTCCTCGGTCTCGGGGTTACATCTCGAGATGGGAGAGAAAAGTCCGGAGAACTGAAGGTGACAGATTGGAAAATGCAGGCGGGAAACAAGCCACATCAGCTCTCCAAAATAAAAACCTTCTTACCAAAATAAAGCACCAAATAAACCACAAATCTATACGTAATCAATACCGATCTGGAACCAATCTGTTCCTCCCCGGCTGCGTGCGGATCCCAGGGCTGTAAGTGCTTGTGATGACAGAGAGTAGGAGGGTCATTTTCTAACAAGGGTGCTCACTGTATCTGAGCTCCAAATTATCCAGAGAGGACAGATGGCCCTTCTGATCTTATAATGAGAGCAGGGAGTGATTATCAGTCTGAACCAAAAAATGATGCTCTGCTGACATATTTTCACAGTTCTGAAATCTGTGCTTGCACTTATGCCTCGCTTCATATCCCTCTTCGTTTAATTTAGGCATCGTTTGGGATTTCGGAGGGCTGTGTGAAATCCGTTCATTTATCTCTCTCTGTGCGTCTCTGCCTCTCTCCCCATGTATCTATCTAGGACATGTGTACAGACACAAAACAAAGGAAAGGAAAAGGTCACTTCACAGGAACTCTTAAGCCAAATCACGCTTGGCAAAATATTTATATATAAATATATTTGCCAATAATTAAGAAGCCCAGCTGCCTCCCGGATGCCTAGATTTTATGTTTGCTTCTTGGCAGTTTTCTGGAGCTGTTGCATTCCATCTTTGCAATTACTGCGATAGGCAGTGAGTCAGCCCAGAGCCGAGCTCCCTTTGAAAAAAAAAATTCGTACTTGTGTATGTACATATTTGGGTTTCGTATTCACGCTTTAACTATTTGTTTGCGGAGAGTAGAATCCCCCTATGGAGGAGAAATGCAATCATGATGGCCGGGTAAATGTAAAGGCAGATATTCCTTGCATTTGCAGATTGCTGCGACTTTTCACCCTAAAAGCAGTGTTAGTTCACCTCTATCCAGTAGATAAAGCGCTACAGAGAAGGAGGCCGAGGGAAGTTTCCAAAATATCTCGTAGCTAGCAGGAGTCAGATCTCCATCCCACTGTCCCTCAGAGGTGAGCTTGCAATTGCAAAGAAGTTTGGTCAGTACAAACAAATTAAATCGGGGAACTATTCAGTGGTTACACAGTCATTTCACTCTCTTATTTACACTGTAATATTGCATTACCCTCTAATTGTCACATATACTTTTCACTCTCCAAATATGAAAGACAAATATTGAATCCATTTAAAGTTGTACCACTTACCAGGCTGACTGGCTGGGCAGGGAAAGCATTTTCGGCGTGTTCTTGCTGCCATCTACTGGTGCCAGAGCTCTGAGCGATCCCTTCCTCCCTGAAACTTTTCTCTACTTCCCAATCCGAGAAGGAAAAGGTCTATGGCAAACAGTGGGAAATGCAGATAAACAGGAAAAGCCGTGTTAATGTCGCCAGTGGCACTGGGAGGTCGCCAAGCCATTCATTTTAAGCAAGGGAATAACTCATTTTTTCTGCACTGGAGCTAAGTATGTGCACGTATCTTTGCAGACTCCAGCTCTAAATGTAAAGTGATTTTATACAAGGAAGGCAGTTATTTCACATTTTTGGTTCTAAGAGATTCCAACAATGTGTCCTTTGAAGAACAACCATTTGTTTTGCAGAAAAAAAAAAGTTTCAGATATCCTATATCATTACCATCGTCATATTTAAAGGCAGCTATTGCCAAAGGTTTCCATACTGCCTTTTCCGTCTTCAGTACCTGCCTGAATTCCACCCCCAAACTGTGACAGGAGATGTGCCATACTACATACGTAACAGTAGTGTGGCTTCATCTGTATTTTGTCAACACTTTCTCTAGAAAGTACTTTGTTTTCATAGCAGAAGCATTTTTCCTGAGGTATTATCTCATGTTATTGTCTGTTTATTTCCAAATGACTGCTAATTTGAAATAATGACACCATCTAGTAATTTTACCCCATGAAACACACACACACCATATCCATAAACAACGTCTTGAAGGAATGTGTGGTTAGGAGGAATGGGTAGAGTAATGCTTACCATTTCCAACTGAAGATTGCCTGGGCCAGATCCACTGAGGGTTGAACCTTAACTACCGAGGCTTGAGCTAAGTCTCCCAGGTTCCTGCGATTCCTCCAGTAAAGCCTCCAGAACACCCACACTGCACATACACAGTGTATGTCCACATTCTGAGGGCATCAAGGAGGTCTGGGCCTTGGGCGCAGCAGATATCTCAGGCCAAGCATCCCTTTCCAGAGCCCACCTGCAGGGCCTCAGTCAGAGGACACTGAATTATCCTCTTAAAAATACTGCCACCCCCATGGTCTCTTGGGATGTGAGAAACTTGGGTACTGATTCTTACTCCAAACCAGGCAGGGTATAACCACAGTTAACTACAGAAAATCTTTCTTCTTCTTCTATGTGACACAAGTCCAACTTAAGGAAAGGACTCCTGACTAAGAGCACAGACTGGATGAGACACATCCCTCTACAGCAGTGACTCAGGTAAGTCCTAATTCCTTTAATGCCTTACGTTTTATCTTTCGGAGATAGGTTTCCGAGGTAGTCTTTCTGAGTTGCCTTACCTTCTCTATTCAGAATTCTGCCTGACCAGTTTAACCATGCCCTGGCTCCATGTCACAGCTTCTGGGGCATCCGCCCTTTGGTGCCAGGGATCTCCATATAACTGAGTTTAAGAACCCAAAGTTTAAAACTCTACTCAGCAGGAGAACACCAAGAATGCAAGAGATGCAACACTGAGAACTTAAGTTGCCTGTGTCTTATTCTGAAAAGCCAAAGTTAAACAGCATGGTCTCCACGTAAAGGAAGTGAGACTCCGAGAGGAAACACCACGCCTACCATCGTACAGCTAATCAAGGAATAAAGCCCCAACCTACGGATTCCCATCTGGCCTCGACTTCTTCACTATCTCATAAGCATATAGGTCTTTTTAAGGATATGCAAAGAATTATAATGTGTATTTTGAAACTGTAGATTTTTAAAGTAAAGACATTTACAGCACGTCATGAAACACGCACATCCTGGCAACCCCCTCCTGCCTTCCCCTAGACACTGCCTATTTTGACGAATGGCTTCAGTGAGATCTGAGCAGTGGAGTGATCTGGTGTGAGGTATCTGAGGTATTGATCAGCAGAACAAGGCCTTCACAAACTGGCAGAGAGGCACAGCCATCTCTCCAAGATCTCCGAGTGTCACTCTATCTTTAAGTGCTGCTTGTTTCTGATTAAGCAATGGGGTGCTAGTCGTACCTGTAGGAAGCAGCCGTGACAGCTTTTGGCTCCTAAGTGACTAGCTAGCCACCCTGGGAAGTTACCTGATACCCGCTTTTCTTTTACTGCTGTTAGTCTGAGTTTGAATGTCCGTAGATATTCTGTCTCAGCATGTACGAACAACATCATCGTATTAAAGAGAACACGATATTTAAAAGTATTTAGCAAGACTGCTGAAAAGCAACAGGACGTATTGCACATTCTGCTTTGCCAGTGTGATATCCACATGACAGCTGTGGTCCGTGATCACTTCTTTTTTAATCTGATAACCACATTCACTTACACCTGCAAAATGCACTAATGCACTGCAATACAGTGCTGTAACGCAGCATATACTAGCTGTGCGCATTTAACCTGCGTGCTGCTCCAAAATACCTGTGCCTCCTAGGTTGAACAGATGGCCATAGAAGATGCTACATGATATCTCTGGTTAAATGCCTCTCTGCACATGAGAAAGTTATTTTTGGGCAGTATAGCATATGATCATATGGGTCCTCTGTGACTGAGATGCAAGCGTGCAGAGAACACAGCTGAGGCATGTTTTTGGTTTGAGTTGGGGTGATTGAGAATGGTTTGTGTCATTTTGCACATTCTGAACGATTCAGAAATTATGGCAATGGGTTTTGTGCTGAGGCTGCTGGCTAGCTTTCATAGACTAGCTAGCTTAAATAAGACAGTATTTTTATTCAAGGGAGCAGTCCAGAATGTTGTATAAGTGAAGACACCAAGAGGGATTCTGAAAAGCCCGGTGGAAAAAATTATGTTATTGTTGTTTTAAATAATGTTCAGCATATGACACTGTGAAACATAATGAGTAGCTGGAACATCTTGCTGCATCACTAATTCATAGTAATACAATTCTTTTTTCCGAGATGGTTTGCAGTACTTCTTGTACTAACATGCAAATGGTACTTTGAAGTCAATCGATGCCTACTGTTCAACGTAATTAGCAGATTTCAAAATGGGGGGATTTTATTCTGTGGAAATATTAACATTTCAAACCTGTATTTCAGGACAACAAAAAGGCAAAATTATGAAATTTTAGATACTCAGGAATACCTACATGATCTACAAAAATCTTCCATTTCAGTAAGGCTGGAACACTCCATGCTGGTATGGATTTCTTTTGACTTAGTAATTTCAATTTTTCTATTCTATTAATCTAAATTATAAAAGCAAAGGGAAACACTTCAACAATGCAGCAATGAAATGTTCCAGTATTCTTTGCAAAGAATATTCATAGAATTTTCAGGAACTGGTACTGAAATTGACAAATTAGAACATTTTTAACCAGCTCTAATTATCAGATAACAAAGTGGCTAGAAGGATAGGAGACTGACTGCTCTGCAAAATAATAATTTACACTGAAACTGATCACTTGTGATTTATGTGCTAAAATATGTGTATGAACTATGAAACAAGGGAACTTGCATTTAATTTAAATAGTGTTCAGAGCAGAACTATTGAGATATTGAGACCTTAAGAACCCCTTAAACATTACTTTATCTAAGCTGTGATTCCTACAATCAGACAAAGTGCAATGGGAAGAATAGGATTTATTTTTCTTATTTTGTTTTGAGAAGAGGAAAACAACACCCTGTTTACAGTCTAACAATGCTCTTTGGTCTTTAAAACTGCCATGAGGTTAGATGAAAAGGAGAAGCCTTGCCATGCAGCTTCACACATAAATTGCAAACCCTACTGCTGGTAGTGCACATCCATTGGGAATGACTCCGGCTTCCTATGTGGATCTGGCCTACTCAGTGTTCACCCGAGAGTCTTGTTCCAGAGATGATGTGGTTAAGCAGTACATCCTAAAGGGTCACCTGTTTGAGAGTCAAGATCCTAAATCCCTTGCAGAGCTGTGTACCCCAATGCATGGCTGCTCAAGAGCTTGAAAACTTTTATTTTTCCTCCAAATTACTGTCAGAGAATTTTAAACACTTTTCGGTCTATTTACCTGAACTATATCTGGTGAACTACCTTCCTCTTTGATTTTTCTATGTTTGTGCCAATGGGAAGCATAAAATGAAGCCTTGTTTTCATAGGAGACCAAAGTATCTGTGTGCTAAATTTGATGCTGCAGTCTGGATAGATGAATTCTGAATGAATGTCAGTCTTACCCCTGTGATATGCACTTTCAGAAAATGTTTCATGGCCCATCTTCCCGTCAAATATATTGAAGCGACATCTTTTCTGGCCTCCACTGGCTTCTGGTTGGACTAATTTGGTCTTAGCAATTGTAAGTGGTGTAGGAAATATTGTGCATTTTAGAACTGAAGCTTTAACATGATACAAGTTAGACCTTGTTGAGCAATCTGGATAATCATGTGTTTTATGGCTTTCAGATGTTCTTGCTGCAGCATAGAGGTCCATAAATATTTAGAAGTCCATGGGAGTCTACGGTCCATTTATGCCTATTTTATGTAGCATTGTTTTTCCTTATTGAAGTTTGCTGGTTTGTGTATGACAGCAGCGCTGTAGTTTTCAAACAGGATTTTTTTTTTTTCTACAGAGTTTCTTATAACACAGAAGCATTGAGGTGATTAGAAGATGAATTCTATTTTAACACTCACAAACTGGAAGATATCAACAAAGATTAGCTGGAGAAAAATAAAGAAATAATATATGACAGCGTTGAGAATGATTCCCAGAATTTTAAATACTTGTTAAAGGCTTTGCTGTATTTCACTTCAATAAACATCATGCTCTAGTTACTACTTGAAACCATAGGGGCATTATCCTGTGCAGCACTTATCAATATTTTAACATGTGAAAGTCAAATGATGTTGAAACATTGAACTATATTTCCATCTGTGCAAGCTAAAATGGTACAAATGCATCCCGTGTAATGGAATACTACATCCCTAGTTACTTTCTTACAAGTGATACCTGATTCCTCTGTATTTTCTGTAGTTGTTTCCATTGCTCTGATGGTGCCCAAAGGAAGACTGTCTTTTAAAATTAAAGTTTATAGCATTTAAGGAGTTTTAACCCAACTGGCTTTAAATCCAGAGAAAACAAATTCTTGCAATATGCTATTAAAATCAGTAACTAATTTTAGTTGCCCTTGCCTTGGTGCTACATCTCTCTCTGTATGTACTTTTTGCGTGGAAATGGGTATTGGTCCCAAAACAAAGACCCTGAGAGTGGCTAGAGCAGAAAGAGATTCTTGGAGCTTGTGCCCAGTGGAAAAATGGTCGGCATTGTCCATGTACATCGCTGCTGGCAGGGATTGAACCTTTCAGTGGGTTTTCTCTGAACCCCCAGGGAAGATTCAGTCCCAGCCATAAACCTCTACACGCTATGGCCCCAGAGTCCCCTGCATTAGGCACAACTGGATGGCACATCAAATATTAGACCAATTACCTGGTTTTGCCCTGTAGGGTCATGAACCAGAAGAAGGATCGCTGCACTGCAAGTGAGTGCAACACAGGTGTGACAGCATGAGAGTGGGAGACTCATGCCAAATGTTAACTGTATCACTCAGTGTGTCACTCGAGAGTCTGTACCCCAGCAAAACGTTTTTTTACTGGCAACCCATCACAGATTAATATGATTGATAGCCCTTCTGTGAACTAGTCTCCTGTTGCTTATGTTGTTGTTGACAGTGGGGACCTTCCTTCCATCCGGTCACTGCATTCCTTTTCTTGGCTTACATCACTCCGGTTTGTTTTGTTGCATGTTCTCCCTCTTTCTTCTGACTTTCTTACCTGAGGCTTTGGTTTATGTTCTCATGTCAACCAAACATTTACTTCCTCATTTCTTGGAGCTATCTGCAGCTTTATCTCTCCACGGTCTCGTGCTGTTTTCATGGTCACATTTCTTGAATGATCTCCCTCCTAATGAAGCTTGGATGGCTGCCTTTTGCTATTGCTTTATAAAAAGGTTTGATGACTACCAGATCTGCTTAATTGTGGGACTGCTTCAAGCCCTTCTCTCCAACCTTTCAGGGGCTGCTTATTTAGTTATCATGTTTCTCTGCATCGTTGTAGTCCTACTAGGCTGTAGGATCAAGCGAACCAGACTTTGGTTCTCCTGCCCATCTTTTCTGTGCTGATGGGAAAGTGAACTGTTATATTGCAGAATTGCAGGACTGGGCTCTCTTCCCACCCGATCTGACGTCTTCCTCTAGGTGTTCAGCTAGATCAATGAGTCAAACAGAGAGTCAAGGTAAACAGAAACAGGTAGCCTTAGTTATTTGACCACGTGCCTTCATGTGGCTATTGCTGCTTTCAGTTTCACCTGGGAGAGAGAAGCAGTTACACAGGCTACACGAGGCATGAGGATTCTCTGTCTTTGCACTCTCATACAGTGTCATACGGCAATCAGATCTGTGCTCTGCAGAGCCCTGCTGACCAGTCAGTACTCCAGAGTGCCAGTTATGCATGCGCCAGTGAGAAAGCTTCTCTTGTTCCATGGGCTTCCTGGCTTCTCACACTGGCCTTAAATTGGTTTCACTGAATACAGCCGATAATTGGTCACATTTTTCCCAGGGCTTTGCTGACTCTGCTTTATATTTTTCATTCTCCTTGTGAGGATACCTACGAGCAGTTTATTACTGTTTAGCAGTGTCTCTGGGAATGAATTTCAGAGGGCTTTCCTTCCACCTTGTCGTGGTTTGGGCCAGATTGGCCCAATTCGGTGGAACGACAGATTTCACTTTAGTTGTAACATTGACAGTACACACCTGGAATTGACTTGATCCATTAGTCTGTAAGCGGCTGTAAGTACATCCAGTAGAAGGGGTGCAATATCTTCTACGATGCGTGGATCTAGAGTACCTTCAGAGCTAGTAAAGTTATACTGCAGATACTGCCACCTGTTTCAGAAGACCAGTCCTAGGCTAGATCCTCAGTACCATGGGATAATCATGGAGCTGGAATATAGCATGAGTCTTTCTGCAATGCTCCAGTTTTCCCACGATTGCTTATAAGCTGAACATTTTCCCTGTTTGCATTCCATTGGATCCCGACACCTGCATTTTCCATTTGTCTGTCTGCCCAGCTTCGTATTTGCCTTTAACTACAGTACTTGGACAGTGCTGTTCTATGCCATTACTGTGATCCTTTCCCAGACAGTTCAGCTGCTCTCACTGTTTGGATTAATTGCTTTAGGCTTGTGTCTCTTGGTATTCTTTTCTATAAGCTGCAATGGAAAGTCCCAGGCAACGTACGCATGGTGGTCGGAAATGACAGCAGTGACTGGACATGAGGTAAGATCTCTGAGAACTCTGTAAAGGCTCATGTGGTTACCAGGATCCACCAGGGAAAACTGTTTTATTGTCAGCAGTTCAGCAGGCAACCCTGAAATGGAAACACTGGGCTTTTGTGAAAGATTTTGATTTTTCAAACTTCTGCATACATCACCAGTACATAAATCCCAAAAGACCAGATCAAGCATTTAAGCTTCCAAGAAGATCAACCAAGGTTAAGCGTGGAGAACACAGGGCCTTCTGAAAATGATGCCTGGCCTAGGGTTTGTGACGTAGATGATTAGACAACTCTAGCTCAACAGTAAAATCAGTGTTTGATTAGCTTTTGATTGTAAATGGTAAATAAATGTTTTTAACCAAGATTGGAGCAGAGCTGTGGTGCCTGGATGTCCACTCCTGGGTGTCTGCAATGAAGCTGAACACAGAGGTAAGTAATGCCAAGTGAGAGGTGTGTCACTGATGTCAAATGTTGCATGTTTGAGGCCCAGGTGACCCTGGCTTCTGTCTGTTGTGTGCCCCACAACTGATGTTGCCTGCAAATTTACATGTGGATGCCAGTTATCATCTCTGTTAAGTAAGTACTGAAAGTACTTATTAGACATTATAATATATCCCAATGGTCATGCAGTATTTTAGATGGGCTTTTGCACCTTTTACTCCTAAAGAGATGATAAAAAAAATGTTCACAAACTCCATTCCTACTTTCGTGCTTTTGCAAAATTTTTGATCTGAAAATCCAGCACTGTTAGAAGTGTGAGTAGTTTTTTTCAGTGTACTTCGTATGCTAGGTGTGCTATGTTTGCCTACTCAGGACATTATTCTCCTTGATGTGAACCTCCATAGACTGACAAATGTCATGCTCTTTAAAGTACTACAGGTAAAGAAATTCTGCCCTGAGACAGCAGATGAGATTCAATGTAAATAAATGTAGATGCATATGGAGAAAAAGTGGTCCATATAAGGTGATGGCCTAAATCTACAGCGTATCTTTGCCATGAATATTGCATATTGTTCTGAGCCCCTCATCTCTAAAAGAATATAGCAAAGATGAAAAAGGTTCAGAGAAGGGTGACAAGGATGGCCAAGTGTAAGGAATAATATTGTATGAGAAATAAAGGTGGAGGATTCAAAGGAAACAGAAGTATTCCCTTACACAACATGCCTGAAAACTGTAGGAACTGTCTGCTGCAGGATGCTGTGAATGGCAAAAGCTGACCTTGATTCAGGGAAAGAGAGGGAAAATTAACAGAAGAGAAGTGTATCCATCAAGGCCCACTAAATACAAATTATTTTGCATCTGGAAGTCCCTGAGCAGCAAACTCTGGGAATGTGGTTTTGGTAGTTTGCTCTCAGAGACAGATTACTGGGCTGGATGGATCTTTGCTCTGATTCACTATGGCCACTCTTAGCATTTATGTTAGAAGACTCCATATTTCTAAATAAAATGACAGCTGTTGGGTGGCTACTCTTCGGTTCTAGTTTCCTGGCCAAAAGTGGAAAACCATATTTGAGCCCCTTCCTTTTGAACCTGGCAGCTGGACCAGGCTCTTCTGTTTGTGCCTGGAGTTATAAGCAGCAAAACACATATTCGATCTACAGCCCAGACTCTCCCCTAAAAGCTTTGGGTTTGTGCCAACACGGAACAAAACCACATTTTCAAATTTTTAGTGCTGCTGCAAAGGGAACGATGCCTTCTCTGACGTGTTTTTCCCAAGTTCAGATGGAGGAAAGACCCAAAGCCTTACTCTCTTCATTTCTCTCTCTGCTTACATAAACTGCTTTCAAAGAGGTAGGTGGTTGCTTTGGTCAACCATTCTGGAGGTATTAGGATGGGCTTTGGGACCCAGAATAAAGCAGAAGGTTATGGAGTTTCTATACAATTGGATGTCACTTCGTTTGGCAAGATCATCCTGCACCTGGAAAGGTAGGCAATAAAACTGCAACCTGTTTTCTACCTAACATATGGTATCTAACCCCACTAGAGGCATGTGCTTGGCAAGCAAAAACACTGCAAATTTGATTTAGGCACATATTCAATAGTAGTCATATGGTTTCCACACGCTCTGCTTTGGAGACAAGCCAGTGTGCACAAACAAGGGGATATATAATACCAGTAGTATGGAATTCTCTTCCTCTTTTCAGCTTTCACTAAAAATTAGGTGTCTTTGTTAGGGAACACAAACCATTCCTTCTGGCAAAATAACCCCTGAAACCCTGGCCTTCCATTCATCTTCTCTGCATTTATAAAACAAGTTATGAGGTCTAAAGGATCACAAAAAGGACAGGAAAATACATTCATACGCTGTCATCTTTATTCATGTTTTTTACACTTCATTATTCACTTCATTATTTATTTCAATAAATGTTATCTGAAGTTCAGAGGTATGTAGGAATCCTAAAGCAATGGCAGCTGTCAGGAGCTGGCGTCTTTAAAAAAAAGCCATGTTGGCCATCCGTGTTTGAGTTTTCTCTGCCTCAGTTTACCTACCTGAAAAGAGGAAAGCTGTATCTGCCAGCTGATTTGGCTGGTGCATTGTCAGATTAAATGGGTGACTGAAAAAATGTTTTGAAGTTTCTATCTGAAAGACAGTGTGTATTTGTGAGTTGTCATGGTGTCTAAACAATGAGTGGTAACGTGCAAGTTCAACTTATTCATTGCACTATGGAAAAGCAGCGCATTAACCTTTTGGATGGAATCACAGTTTCAGCTCGAGATGGATTAGGGATCTCTCTAAATGCATTAATACATGCAAACATAACCAGACTGATGAATCTATTTACTCAAGAGACAAGCTGCCATGGAGCCATTGTCAGTGGGAGCTGGAAAGCGGGGAGACTGCATCAGGGCTAGGGTCAAGACAGCGGTTACAGCTACTGTTAAACAATTCAAGAGCTCGGCAGTTCTTGTTCCTCCTCGTCTGCTGTCTGAAGGCAAATGATTACCTGAGATAGGAACTGGACCATTCAGGCAATGTCATATTTCATGCTACTTCATGTGTGCCTTACTGCCAAGAGCTCCAAGTAACACGTACTTCCACCCTTGAGTCTGGAAGTTTTATCCATTTAATTACTGCACTTGAATCTGGGGGTCTACAATGGATTGAAAAGAGAGTTGTTAATACGCTGGGCAAGATTTGGCCATGAACTTTTTGAAGAATAATTGTGAGCTATTTGGACACAAGATAGTTCCTGTGTATTCATACATTGAAAATCTTGACTATATTTGGGATCTGTGGTTCTGGACACACAGAGAAATAACTTACCTCCCTTTCCAGTAGGGAAGAAGCTTCTGAGGAGCTCAGCTGTGTGCAGGCGTGTGGCTACTGAGTGTTCAGGTGGAACAACTGTCCTGGGCTCTGTGCGCTGCAGAAACAGTGCAATATCAATATAAGCGCTCAGTAACTGAACACTGAACCCAGTCCATTTGCTGGCACTGGAGCCCATCTCAATCACATCACGTTACCGAGGCTGGATAGAGATGTCAACATTCAGGAATTTTTGTTCAAATAACGGGTTAGCATGGAGGCTGGCATGAGGCCTCAAGGTACCGAGGATTTGTTTGTCTCCTGGCAAGATTTCAGAGGTAGCCCTGTCTCTACCTAAACTGAGTATTTATTACTGCACCTCCTTAAGGTGCTATCCTTGTTGCTGCACTGCTGAGCAAAATTTTAAATTTGGGATTACGATGTAAGGTTGTTAAATCACATTTGGGAACTGATGTGTAAGCTTGATTTACAACACAGACTGGTCTCCTGTTGGTCCTGGCATCATCTAACGTCATGTGCTCACACTTTTTATCACAGGTTGGCGCCTCTGACATGAGAAAAGATGAAAGGAAATCCTTTGTTGGAAAGGAAATGTATCTTCTTTGCTGTTTTAAGTTGGAAGGAGCGAACAAATGAAGGACAGCTCTTTGCATTCAAGACAGGCTCCCTGTCTGAGAGCACCCAAGCTCAAGCCTATTCCCAGTGTAGCAGTCAGGCTACCATCAACAAACGGCAGCTCTGAACATGTCACTGCAGGGTGCCAAGGCAGATGGGTGCTTCCAGACCGGCCACTGCGTCCTGTTATGTTAACAGACCTGTAAAAGGAACAAGGTGTACAGATGCTGTGTAATCCCCAGGGCTTGTAAGGAGAACCAGGGAAGAATGATCTGGCTTTCTGACAGAAATTGGCTCCAGGGACTGATGGTGTCTTCCTTGGCTCAAGTGATAAGGGAATTCTCCCCAAAAGCCAAATCCATGCCTCTTTTAATACACATTATATTGATTCTGGTCACTTTACCTAGCCTGCAGGTTCTGGGAGGTGGAGGTGAAACTCTTTCCACGGCACCGAAGACTTTCACTCCTTGACACATTCCTCTCTCAGGTTACATGCTATCTAGAAGGTGACAGTACAGGTTCTCTTGGTGAACGAGCACTGCTAAATACACTGTACAAACGCGTGCATCTGGAACAAGGCATTTCAGCATCTCTCTCCCCTGGAGAGTCAAGCAGAAGTCAGAGTAGTGCATGTGTGTGTGCAAAACAAAGGCATGTAGCGGCAGCATGAGATGAGAGAGGGATCGTCCACAGTTACACTCACCAACAAGAATGACACTGACATTTGGCACTTTTCCGATACCTTTCAGCTGAGTGTATTACAGACCTGTGCCAGGACAGAGTCTCTCAGAAAGGGTTATACTGACAGAACAAGAAATTAGCTGGGCAGAGCAAAGTCATGCAGACAACCCTTCTTAAGCATTCCTGGGGCAGGATGTGTGTGTATCTGCATTGCAGGCTTGGGGGTTTTCTCCCAATGCATTTAATTAAGAACTTTCCAAATTTAAAGTATCCCCACTATTTTTTGTTCACTGAACGGAGATCATCAGTGCAAAACACGTGCATGCGCACTCACAGTTGGTAAAATTGCAAAAGGTATGAGTGCTCTTGAAGTACAAATCTCCATGATTTTTGCTTCTGAGAAGATCCTTCTGTATATCGAGATCTCTCTACTTCAGATATAAATATGGGTACAGGTTTTCTACTGGGAGAGAGCAGGTAGCAGCAGAGAACTGGACCAGGGAAACTCCAGCCCACCTATGCAGATGGATCCCATTGCAGTACACCTCTCCTGGTCCCGCAACACAGAGGAAGCCATGTACAGAGGTGCCTGGCTGTACAACTTCAGTGTTACAAAAAGATTTTGCAGTAAATTTTCATCTCCTGTGCCTGACAATGGTGAGTACAAGCTGCAAATGACAGCTCTGGTAGTGCGTAGTGCACCGTTGCGCAGGTAGGGCTGGTGTGCAGTGCTGCCTCTCAGGGGAGCGAAGGGACTACCACAAGCTGGCATTCACGCCACCCGGATGGAAGAATTCTCCAAAGATATTTGTAGAGAAAATTTCCATTTCATTGTCGTCTTGTGCCAGTGTAGTTTCAACACGGTGAATATACTGAAGGACACTGTTACCTTTTGAAGTTGCACTCACAGAAACTTGGTTTATTCCTGAGAAAATGAATAGCATTTTTTCACACGTGAAAAGGTTTCATGTGAACAAATGTAAAGTGCTATTATTATCTTAAAGACCTGAAGTCGCTTCTCCCCATCCTTCCCCCTGCAAAGATTGCTAATGCCTGTGAAGAGGATTGCAGCTAGCTGTGGTGGGGCGTGAGGAGGCTGCACAGGCACGCAGGGCAGGCAGCGAGTCCTGAAGGCACAGCTCACTCAGGTAGCCTCTTCACCTGCTGGGTCAGTCACTTCACATCATACCTGTGCCAAGTCCTCTGCATTTCAGGCTTTTCTTGTCCCTGACGGGGACAAGAGAATGATTTTTGAGGGTTGGTACAGCACTAGCACCAAAATGGGCTACCCAGGGCTATTTCGGGAGCCAGAAGATAGGCTTTAGAAGAAACCAGTGGTCCTGATCTAGTCACTAGAACCACCTCTTTTGCTCACAATAGCTGTCACCAATTCCTCCTTCAGTACTGTCATCATGGTGTTTAAAAGAGATTTAAATAGCCTTTCATAGACTTTTCATAGCCTTTCCAGGCAACTCACCTTCTTTGCTCCCTTTGTAACTAGATGTTGAGAAACTATATTTCAGTTCTCCTAGTCTTTCTGCTCATTTGCTGCCATTCTTCCTCATGGCAAAAATGTTCTTTATACCACTTTCTGGAACATCATTCTCCATAAAAGTGTATTTTTGCTACCTCTGCCAGGATGCTCCCTTGTGGGCCACACTATTCTTACGCTTCTATTCTTAATTTCCTGCTCCATGCGCTGCTGTATTCTCTTACACTGCCCTGATCGCAATACTGCTTGACAGTTCTAAAACTCAGCTTCAGGTGTTACTGCTTTTCAATAAATCAAGTTCCAAGCACATTCATAAGCATATCCTAACTGTACCTCTGAACTGTAGGATATTTTTCCCCATTGCCCAGCAGTTCACATTTTAAGTACTTCGCTGAAGACTTTAGTTCTCACATTACTTTTTGGCTCCAGCACTGCACGTGAGTGGCTGTGAGGTGAAATCTATACTGATACAGAGGGGCTGCACAAAGGCCGTATCAGAAGCCTGAGTTCTCCGAGCTTTCACAGGACCACAATTTAATCTAGGTGAGTTAAAGGTGCTAGCGCAATGAGGCTCTCAGCCTTGGCATGAAATTTATGCACAGTGATTAGGGAAACCCTATCATTTGGGCTGTTTTGGCATGTTAGACCCTTTCTAAAGCTAAATGAATCTCTTATCCCCTTATAGCTCCACTCTGCCTGTGAATCTGCTCTCACCAGCTGCTTGTACTTACTGCCATGCAGTCTGTCCTATTTATGCTTGTGTGCTCTGTTCCACATAGGAGATTATGTCTTTTCCATATTAAAGAGTTTTTTGCTCTTGAGGTCTCATTAATATATCAGTTCCCGATACACACACACAAAAAACCCCAACAAAGAATGCAAACCCAATTCCTCCTATGACAAAGCCCAAAATTAATGTGAAAGCAGCTTTATTTTTATTGGAAAATGTAGAGGGATGTAATATAACAGATTAGGTGGTGACATGTGAGACAAATGTCCTAATTAATAACTCACCCTTCCAGGGACTGTGTCAGCAGACATGGTTCTTTTCTGTGGTATTTATTAAGGAATTTGCTGGTGGCATCCACAGAAACATCTTGAACAATGAACATTTTACTGAATTCTCACACAGAACTTAAAACCAAATACCGAAGGGAGACACCTAGACTTAAGCAGAAGTGAGTTTCAGAGGAGTGTAAATGCAGCCCTGAAAAACAGGCCATTTCCTTATGGACCACAGAATGAAATAGGGCCCTTAATGTGCATGAGCTGTGGAGAAGAGACTTGCCCACTCTGCCTTTTCCCACCCAAGGAGCTGTGGTCATGCCCAAGCATTCTTCAGCACAGGAGGACTTTAGGGCATATTTTCTCTATCTGGTTCTTGTTAACATCATTGTTTCTCCTCCTGCCTCTGCCCATGGACAGCAGGCTGTGGCTGAGCACTGTCCAGCCAGGGTGAAAGAAACATCATTTGGGAATGTAAAGGATTCTTAATGAAGAGGGGCTTAATATGGAGTTAATAGGCTATTACTGGGGTATCCAGTAAGGGTCATACCCAGCTCCCATTATATTTTAAGGATAAATATGTACTGAATTCCATTTATCCTCCTTTAATAATGCAGCCAAACCCAAAAAGGTCTGAGTATATCCCACTACAAATAATTCCTATTCCTACCCCTTATAAGGACAGAGGATGCAAAGGAATGAGGAGGGATAGATTTTCTTCAGTTTTCTGGAGCTTAAAGATGCAGATTCAATTTCTCATGTGAAATTAAAGGCAACTAGGTGCTTCAGCATTTTTGGAAATCTTCCTGCAGCCCCAGTTCTCAAGACCACTCAGGTATTTAATTCCATCTTAAGTCAATGGGAGTTGAGCATCAGTCTGAAGATCTAAACCTTAAGGGGGATTTTCAAAAGTGCCCAAAGTACCAATTTCATGTTAATACCAAATATAGCCTGGCTAACTTCCACAGAATAGTATACAGTGTTTGCCATCTACTGCTGGTTATCAATGTGCCTAATTCAGTGCTCACAACTTCTCCCCTTGAAGTTACCAAGCGTGTTTGTATCTGTGTGTGAAAGTGCTCATGGAAATGGGAAGGACCTATCACAAGTTTTTCCAGGTATTACCATTCTGTCTTCGAAAAGCTAGTAGCAATGTCAGTCATGAAGTTATTCAGGATCTGGTTTTTTTTTAAAGCACTGGGACCCTAAAGGGCTATAGTCAGCAGTGAATTCAGAAAACCTATTTTTGACATGAATACTAGCACAGAGAGATGAAAACTAGTTCAACATCAGCCTTAAATAAGGGAACATGACTAAACAGGAATACATTCTTATTAGCAACCAGTTGTCTGTCCTACAGAAAGCAGAACATGCTAATATATGTAAGTCTAAAGACAGACTCCAAAATATTTAAGTTTGTGAGTAGAGGTGTTGACAGTTAAATTGAACTTCTGGCAGGCATTTCCAGCTTATGAGGGAGCAAACAGCAACCCTTCAGCTTTCAAAACATTTACCAAAGATAATAATTACAAAGCCACATAGTTTCAGAATGACTTTCATTTGTCAGGACAGTTAACAGCAGTGAGGAGCAAAGCCAAGAGAAAAGCCAAATGCTAGCAGGAAAATACTGACAAATCACTTGATGTAAAGGTGAGCCTTGCAGTACGACAGGAGAGCAGAGGACCTGCCATCTAGTCCCAGCAGGCCCACACTGTATCTGTTACGGTCGCCTGACCTGGGGAGGAACCAGGCTGCGCTGGGGTTGTACCAACGAGTGTGGTACAGCCCTGGGGCAGGATT
This sequence comes from Burhinus bistriatus, assembly GCA_013397275.1. Classification (NCBI taxonomy): domain Eukaryota; kingdom Metazoa; phylum Chordata; class Aves; order Charadriiformes; family Burhinidae; genus Burhinus; species Burhinus bistriatus. The sequence goes on from VYXH01005402.1 coordinate 46,415, forward strand.
TCCAGTCTGGCAGTGTCGCTTTCCCCCTTCATCCCTTTCCAAGTCTGAGTGGATATGGGTGGGACTGCATCATTGTCCCAGCCAACAGACTCGGAACATGTGCTTTATGATGTCAGGGAAAAGGGGAGAGAGAAAGGAGGTATCTAGCAGTAGACAACAGGGATAACCACCCCTGTGGGAAGGGAAGCGTCTGGGATATTATCCTCTTCTGCTTGATGGGAGCAGTAAGTGTATTGCTTGGTGGGTTTTGGTGGGTTTGTTCCACCTCTTGCCTTGGCACCCGGCTCCAACCTCCTTCTCCTGCAGCCTTCCCTCCTGCCCTCTCTGGCCATCCCTCTGGCCTTGTTTCTTCTATTCTGCAGCAAAAGTGGCTATTGGCAACCAGCTACCCAGAGCCAGCATACCTCTTAACTGGTCTTTTATCTGGTTCTCATTACAGCCACTGGAGCTTGCACAGGCCCAACAAGCCACCTCGCTCTGCAGGCATGTTTGCAAAAGCTGAGCTTATAATACCAGGTCTGGGCTACACAAATTTAGGATGCTGGTTCATTCGTAAATATTTTGCAAAGAGCTATCACTTATCATCTCTATTAATTCCTGTGTAAAATAAACATTGTAGCTAAATGGGGGAGGAGTGGGTGAACTGATTTGAGTTAAATAATCCCTAGCAACCTAAACTGGTTTCAGATACAATTTAGGATGCCTGTTGAGTTTTGGTTTTTTGGGTTTTTGCTTTTTAACTCAGCTAACCCAAAGCAGTGTTGGTGCTCTTCTGCTTTCTGTCTTGGAACAGATCCAGAAATAGCAAAATACATTGCAGAAGAGGCTGTTCACAGAGGAGGTCTGGGAGTAGAGAAGCAGGAGAGAGAGAAGTTTTATGAGTGAGTCTGTTCATATTCATTTTCTGTCCTGATTATGCAGATTAAGAATGTTTCAATAAGCCTGTATTATTTGCAGTGCAGAAAGAAGACAGCCAGGATGCAGACCCCCTTGAGCTCTGTCTACCCACGTACAAACAACAGAGGCTACCTCCCCACGAGATGTTACTCTTGGGAGTAACTCACAGCAATAGCAGCTGCCACCAACTACAGTAGCTGCTCAGCTAGGGAGACTTCCATAATGTTGACCATTAAAATAGCCAAGGGTCTCATACATTTGTCGCCTAACATGCAGCTCAGAAAAAAGAAGATAAAAATCTTCTAGTCTTGCAGTCAAGCCACTGACTATCTGCAGTGCATCTTAGCAGACACAGCGTGAGGACCAAACTCCCAACAGATACTCTAGTCCAATGGTCCCCATGTGGATGAGCTGCAAACAGAGATTTCTGAGCATCAGCGAAGTGTAACAGCTTGCATAGCATACCACGGCCTGGCCACAATTTGGCAATATCAGCAGAAGGATGTTGAGGTATTACCATAGTTTTCACAATTCAGTAGGTTAAATGGAATAATAAACCATCCAATCTACATACTGTTATCCCTTTCTAATACTTGTCAAAGTGAATACTACAGATAGATGATACTGGTGTCATGCTGGAGTGAGGTAGAAACTCTTCCGGTAACTGCCTGTCCTTACAAAAAGAAAATTTCAGCTTGCAGAGAATACCTGGCTTCAGAGCAAGTATAAACAAAGTTGAAAACTTGGTTCATTGAACAGGTGTTAAGAAACATAAGGCAATTACAGCTCCTTTAACTCAGGCTTTTTGTGTTGAAATTATTGTGGCATCTACAGAATTATTTATTACGGATTTCTGTGGGTGCGATGCAGTATGTGCTGCTGCTGTGTCTCCTGTGAAATGACATCATAAGTACACGTAGGCAGACAGACCAACACATCAGATATGGTCAGATCAACTCTCCTGGGGTGGTTCCTAAATCTAGAGACATTTTCTAAGATCTTGCCATTCAGGAGTCCTGTGTTTCTGAAGAGTTTCATACATTTCATTTTATCCACAGGAGATCAGAGTTATGAACAGTCAAACCTGTAATGTCTTTAGGAAAGAAGAAGAAAAAGAGGAAATCCCTTTTGTCCCCCAGTCACGGACTCCTGGACATGTATCGAGGTCCTTGATGGTTCTGGGACTGGTCAAAGGTGATGCTGACAATGTTGACAATTTTCTGGAAAAGTGAACATTCATTTGTGATGGGGACCTGAGGAGATTAACTATCCTATCAGACAGATCATAGAATCATCGAATGTGTTGGGTTGGATATTGTTTGTGGAAGAAGAGTAGGTAACAGTCATCAACATCCTTGGCCCATATCAGCAAAATTAGTATTTTTCTGTAGTCTGTCATTGACCAGCTGAGTTTGGACCAAGTCCAGAGACTAACTGAAAGCCCGGAGCACGTTTTGGAGTTTACTACATTTAACCATTACTTAAGTTTTACTTTGTGTAGACCTTTTGCAAATGGAGGGGAGCACATCTGCACAAAAATATGGGGATGCAGGCTCTGCACACCAAAAAATCTATGCTTGGCACAGCACGGAAAGATGCGTTTTAGATACTGTACTCAGTCACATCTTCCACATATACATATTGTTTCTATCTGTTCCCACAGTGACTGCTCCCCCTCCTTAACTAACCTCACCAAGCTGTTGCCTTTGGGGCTAATCCCGCTGTCTTCACTCACCCAGATAGTAATAACCCACCACTGCATGATCAGCCATCTCCCAGTCTCACAGAGACCCTGTGGCTTTCTCTCCCGCACTGGGAAACAACGGGGTTTAGGGCAGGCAAGTGACCATCCAGGCAACTTCCACGCAGGCAGTATCCAGGGAGCCAAGTCCCCCTCTGTACATGTGCTGGGAGGACCAATGTCAGATGTGCTCCACAGGGCACATTTGAGCTGCACCGGAGCTTCCTTTCACGGGTTTGTTGTCTGCGTGACGGATACGCCTGGTATCAAGGCAGCTTTGGAGCCGCCCTCAGCACACAGTGGGGATCCACCCTCTGGGCTTGGAGATCCTTCTCTTCTAATTATTTCTAGAGAATTACACAGATGACGTGTACAGACATGATTAGATTTACTGTGGATTTAAGGGGTACTTATGTGTTGCATCGTGCAGAGTAAACTTCAGCTGTGGGAAACTACATTCTGCTCGAAATATGTGCGGCAAGAAATGATCCTTTCCTTGTAGGAATCTAAAAATACCCCCTATCACTATAATGTAGTTGTGTAAACCACCTGCATATGGGATTAGAGGACCGTATACATGGAAGGCTCAGGCCTAGGGTTGCCAAGGTCATATGGTGACCGCAATATATGACTTAAGAATTCTATTTGTTGTCCCATATCACTGTGACAATGCCTTAAAAGTGTTTTGCCCTTTCCTCTCTTTCCCTTTCTCCCTTAATTCTCACATCATCCTAGTGTCTCCATACATGAAGGCTGGAACGGTTTTTCTTTTTAACTTCATATCATGATGACATTGGGATTGGGACTCCACAGGCTTGCACTGAAATAATTGATGCCATTTGCATTTCACGTTCTAACAGCTTCATAACAAGATCTCTGTAGACTTGCACTGAAATTGTTTTCCCACTGAAGTCTCACAACACAGCAGCAATATAATGACATTTTAATGGGATCCCTATAGACTTGCCATGAAATTGTCAAGAGAAAATAGTGGTGATGTTAACTGAATTGGGAGCTAACATTGTTAAAATCAAATCTGAAAAGTAATTGCTCTGTGAGAAGAAAAGCACGAATTTAGGTGTTGATCCTGCAAAGATATATGCATGTGAGTAATTGTGCTCGTAGAAGTAATCCCCTTGAAATCTACTTCTCTGGGGAACAAAGTTAGCACCTAGAAGAAGCCAATTCATTTTGTCTTCTGCCTTCATATACAAAATGGCTAACCCAAATGCAACAATCAAAGACTGTGCCTCAACTATGACATTTCCTATGCATGTCTGTACAGATGCTAAGGAGGAATTACCTGAAAAGCTTGGCACTTGACATCATGCATCCTCTAAATGTATGTAAGTACAGTAACAGTTGCTTAGCTGGTAAAGCCCTTGGGTAAAACCATATTCATAATGAAGTTGCCGCGAATTGTGCCACTGACTGTAGCAGAGCTAGTATGCCATTCCCAGTATCACCTTCCTGTGGATCCCAAAAGCTCAAACACACACCTGCTTTGGAGGCTAAACCTACAGAGAGGAAGGCTGTTCTTTTTAATCCTTGTGTTTTCTGAGACATAAGAATGTGTTTGAGTGAAGATTTCTCTTTTGTTTCTGGTGTGATGAGAGAGAGAAAATTGCTTTAAAAATGAAGCTTGCAATTCTCATGTCACCATGTGAGTGTCAGACTTTGGAGTTCAGTTATTTCAGATTTCAAGAGACTGCTGGAGTGAGTAATGCCACCTGACTGTGGAAAACAGGGTGAATGTTCTGACCTTACTCCCTTGCCTATAGCATTGCGTGTAAGAATTACACTAACATCTACTGACAGTTTTTTAGTTGGTCAGAAAACAGTCAGAGCACAGCCAAAAATAATCCCACCTGATCAGAAGGACCTAAAACTCTTACATCCAACATACTGAGTTCTGTCTGGACATGAAGTGGGTTTTATTTGGGATATTTCTGAAAGCACTTCCTCATAAGCAGCGCTGCATGTCAGGAGGAGGTAAGAAGATCGATACAGAAAACAAACCATTAGCAATGATAAATTATTCCCTTTCTCTCAAGAGAATCCTAGAGTCATTGATCTGTCATGGAATCCATGCAGACCTACTCTTTGGATGAACAAAAGGCTGAACAATAGTGTCCTGATAGGTGGCCTGATAACTCAGGACATTAGTGCAGGGCTGCTGGGTGAGCTCTGGGCCAGAGGTTCAACCCGACTTCATGGAAGTCAGATCAGAACTTTCACCATCAACTTCGGCAGAAGCGTGAGGCATTTTTATGTCGGGTAAAACCAAAGCTAAGAACTGACTTATCAGGAAAAGAATTACAAAGACAGCAAAGCAGAAAACATTATTATGTCTGGGTTTGAATTCACAATTCATCTGCATCTCAAATATTTCATGCATTTCTGGCATTTCTTCATACCAAAAAAGGATGTAGTTTTTCAAAAAAAGGCAAAGAGAGAGTAAAAAGGCTGATGAGAAGTAGGAAATGGCTTCTGTTTAAGGAGAAACTGAAAAGACCCTTACTTTGTGTTAAGGACTGTGAAAGAACAGAGGGCATAAAGAAGGTGAAAAGTGTATATATAGTCATTGTTTCTAACATCACAGGGACACGAAGACACCCAATGAAAATAATTGCCAAATATAAAACTGAGTGAAAGAAGCCCTTTTTTCACATAACATGTAGCTAAACTGTAGAACTCATTGCTGCAGGATATGGTAGATGGCAAAAGCACAAAGGAAGCCTGAAAGAGATTATATGCTTTCATGGAGGATAGGTCCACTGGCAGGTTTTAAAAAATGATGATCTGGATGTAACACTGAGCTCATGTTGTACCCTTATCCAGAGGTGAGCAGATGTTCAAAGGGGAAGAGCAATATGTACCTGCCCTAACTCTTACACTCTTAAACATTCATTGGAGTTCACTGTCAGGGGACTTAACTAGACATAGTTGGCTGTGGTGGGACTGAGCACAGTTGACCTCAAGTCTTACGGAGTGTTGTGTGAAATAAGACAGCAGTCTCTCAGAACTGGACAAGTTGTCTCCTTGTCAAACCACCGCTCCAACCAGCACCTCTGGTCCTGTCAATTCTATCTGAATAGTGAGGACTTCACAAAGCAGAAAACCCAGCTGACATCAGACTTCCACATATGGACTCTTCAGATGGTCTGGGAGCATCCTGGTGGGGCAGGAAGATGCTCCCCATGTCGTTTGCTCTGTGAGCAAAGAGAGAGTTTCAAGCAGAAGTTTTATTAGTCCGTTACTCTTTCCCAGTCACTATGTTCCTCACAGAGTAGACGTTCAAGTGCACAGTGCCAGCACTTACCTAAGGGATTCTGAACTGTCATTCTAATTTTTAGAAAATGTGTAGTATTATTTAGAAAAACGATTTGCCTTTTGGCTTTGCTTTACAGCTAGGAACAAAACTAGACAGTGAAGCCAGCCATGGCTCCCCTCAGACTGCTCCTGAAACGCCTAGAGATGAGCACATCCGACTAGCTCAGCTGTGCTGGAACTCATGGCCAAGGAGATCTATTTATTATAGGGTGTGATTGTCAAGTTACTTATTTCAGTGGCTTCACTGCTGCAGCGCAGAAATCCTGGGTGGTCCTTGAGGCCATCATGAGTGCTCTGCACCTGGGGCTGCAGAAAGTATTAAGTAAAGTGTACACATGGCTGGCTTGGTGGACTGTGACCAGTTGGTCCAAAGTTGTGGGAACCACCGAGCGAGCTGTAATCCTTAAGGGGCCAGAGTCCTTTCTCATGTATTCAGAGAGAGACCCATAATTATTTCAGCTGAAACCAGATCAGGCACCAGAGCTGGACAAGGGACAAAACATTAAGTTGTTTCATTTCATTCTGACCTCTTTTTATGGCAATAACTGCTAAAAGGAAAACAAATGTTCGTAGGGATCTGCTTTGTTCTGCCTTTACATGTGGAGCACACAAGGGGCCTTTTCATGCAGAAAAATGCATAAATCACTCCCCTAGTTTTACTTATGGGAATGCAGCATTTTCGTATTAGAGAAATACAGCCAGTAACGAGATGCACAGGCATCCGACAAAGAAGAGTAGGGATTTCAGAAAAAAAAGGGAGACACGATTTAGATATTAGCCAAAATGAAGCAGGAACCTCATGAGGAAATGTGATTACAGGAATTATGCAGAGAAAGCATTTCACGTATATATACAGGGCCAGATTCTCAGCAGCTATAAATAGATGTAGCTTTACTCAGTCACTTTCAGAGATGTATACTACAAGAAGTCAATTCTGTGATCATCTTGGGATCATTTAATTACTGGCTGCCTCTTTGCCCCTCTTCCTCCTTTTTTTGCGCTAGTTTTACTGGTCATGAAAATATACTCAACAGAAAAGTAATTTTTTTTATTGTTTTTTACAGCGTCAGCTTCAGTGGGAACAGTGAACCATCAGACACACTGGGTGATGCAAAAACACTAAACGCTGATGCAGGGAGGTAGGCGGAACACCTGGAAAGGGTGAGAGAGGAGGTGGAAGCAGCCCATAGCTAAGCCAACGATATAAAGGCCTACCAATGTTCACCAGCTGGAGATACAGTGCTATGGATATAGCAGTTTGAACAAGAAAACAGCCACAGCAAAAGATCAAACCAAATGATCTTAAGGTACAATCAAAGTAGCACGGTAATGTCACATCATTTCTGTGTCATCCCAATTAAGAGAACTAGATGTTTGCTTCTGATCAGACATCAGCTATGTCAGACATTGTAGGACTGCAGTAAATGACAGCAGAACAAATCTTCATGTATATAATTTTCTTGAAAGCAGTTTTGTTATAGTTGATCAAAACATAAAACTTATTTTAATAGAAAGAAGCTGTGCTTAATTTGAAGTGGGATTAGATATTTTTTCAGAATCGGTTAGTAAAACACCAGTATGTTGGAAAGAGCAATGTTTGTAATAAGTTTTCAATAACAGTTTTGTCAAAAATATATTATAAAATGTGATTATATAGTGAGAAAGGATATATAATTTGAAGCTGTAGAAAAACTGTCTTTAAAACCAGCTGATGTTTCACTAAACAGTTGCTAGAAATGCTAGACTTGCTAGAAACAGTTCCAGCTTCACTAATCAATGAGGAGGCTAAAAAATGCTCGTTTCTGGTAGATTGCACCCACTATGGCTGTTTCACAGCACTCTCTTGTCTACAGTCTGTAACCTTTGTGTATTTCTTGTAAGTTTTTTTGGAAGGAATTCTAGTTTTGTTTCACATTTCTAGCTCATCTGAATGGTTCTACCCAGGTCTATGATACGGTTGCTTAAAAACTACTGTGCAACAGAACTGCAACCATGATATCTTAACAGACGATTTATAAATAAGCATGTTACAAAATAATCTTATGTCTTTTGTTCACAGGATGTTGTTTTCCCTCACTAGGGCTCATACAGCACATAGGGTATAAAAATAAGAGAGAAGCATTCTCAAAAAAGGATGGCAGATTCATCATATGGAGTAAAATGGTTATAAGAGCCAAATTTTGATATGGACATTTTAATCACAGAAACCAATTGGGAAAACTCTTCAGGGGCATTTGTGCGTGCCCTTGCTCCGAAGGGCTAAGCACCTGTGTCCTGCCTGTTCTACACCTTCTTACTAGTTGATGGCAAGTCTGAGTTGCAATATGTTATGTGCTCATATACTACACAGTTAAGACTCATGAAATAACTACATCAGACAGTCATGGTTTGCCTCTGCCAAAGACCTGAAGTGGTACTTTGATGACTTCCCTTAGGCAGGCTGTAACCCTTATTTCCTCAAGTGGAAGAATCTACTCACTGTGTCTATTCTGTAAACATGTTGACTGGTTCTTCAGTGCTGTAGCTCTCCCAGATGCAGTAAAACATCCCAGATGAAAATTTTTGTGTAAATAGTATGTACAGATATCCTCTGGGTAAGAGTACAAAGGGAGCTCTCCAGATTTCCCGAGAAGGCTCTGATACAAACATGGCAAGGGAGCAGAGCAATGTACACTCACCTCCTGCTAGTTTATTTCATTGTGTTGTGAAAAAGGCCAGTGTATGAAAACACAGATGACATCCTTGTTCATGTCACAGAAGCTCTAAATCAGCTTCTCAGCTAGAGGGGCTATGTATACTCTATGCATCAGCTGTGCAGTCCCACAAATATCTTGAAGTCTACATTGGTCCTAAGACCTAACTTCATATCCATATAGTTGCTGTATGGACTCAGGTGCCTTCAGATTCTTTCTGCATCCCTAGAACCCCATGCAGCACTACAGGCTTGGGGAAGAGTGGCTGGAAAGCTGCCTGGCAGAAAAAAACCTGGGGGTGTTGGTCAACAGCCGGCTGAATATGAGCCAGCAGTGTGCCCAGATGGCCAAGAAGACCAACAGCATCCTAGCCTGTATCAGGAATAGTGTGGCCAGCAGGACTAGGGAAGTGATCATGCCCCTGTACTCAGCACTGGTGAGGCTGCACCTCGAGTACTGTGTTCAGTTTTGGGCTCCTCACTGCAAGAAAGACATTGAGGTTCTGGAGTGCATCCAGAGAAGGGCAATAAAGCTAGTGAGGGGTCTAGAACCCACGTCCTATGAGAAGTGGCTGAGGGAACTGGGACTGTTTAGTCTGGAGAAAAGGAGGCTGAGGGAAGACCTTACCGTTCTCTACAACTGCCTGAGGGGAGGTTGTAGCGAGGTGGGGGTCAGTCTCTTCTCCCAAGTAACAAGTGTCAGGACAAGAGAAAATGGCCTCAAGTTGCACCAGGGGAGGTTTAGATCGGATATTAGGAAAAATTTATTCACAGAAAGGGTTATCAAACATTGGAACAGGCTGCCCAGGGAAGTGGTGGAATCACCATCCCTGGAGTTATATAAAAGACAGGTAGACGTGTTGCTTAGGGAGATGGTATAGTGGTGGTTTTGGCAGTGTTGGCAATGGTTGGACTCGATGATCTTAAAGGTCCCTTCCAACCCAGGCGATTCTATGATTCTATGATAGGTACCAGAGGGCTCTCTCTGGGGAATGATAACTTTATCTGCCTGGTGTCTACCATTCAATACTTCCAAAAGGCCTTGGAGGTGACCAGACCAATCTCTCTGGAGTGTGCAGGGCCAAACCATGACACAAATTAGGGCATGCTTAACAATTCCTTAGGGGAGAACAGGCTACTACTTTCAAGCGAAAAGATTTCAGTTCCACATGAGGATAGCTAGTTGCTCATAAATCCTACCTGCTCCTGAAAATAAACTGTGTAGGTGGGCTACTTATCTGACCAGAACCCCTGTCTGAACACCACTCGGAAGACGGTGTAAACCTACTCAGGATGGCTGTTTTGTGAGGAGAGGAAAGTGAAGAAGAGGGCCATGGTCTGGCCCTAATTTTGTTGAAAATGGGTCATATGTGACTGCAATGAATTGAGTAGAAAATCTTCTAGCTTGAGTGAGCCCTAAAATAAAACAAACATATTCCCCATGCACAGAGGAGAGGAAAGCATTGCTATATAAAGGATGATTTGCATTCAGATTCAATCACTACTCCAACCAGGATGTGGCATCCCACCTCATAATGGCAGTCCTGAAGATTTAGACTACGTTTACCATCAAATAATACACCAAAGCTTTAATGCAAACCTGTATTTGATTCAAATTACTCATGCTGTGGTAGTTTAAACATGCATCCTTCTTTATACGGGCTTGATCAAAACTGGCAGGCAAAGTACAAAGAGCAGTGTCAATTAAGCTCTATGGGTAGAGAGGAATGTATGCAACATAAACGAGAGGTAGCAGTATGTCAGAGATTCTTGCCATCTATTGTTTAGCGGTGGTTGATGTGTAGTTCAGATGGACACTTCATCCATGAAGTGTTCCTATAATCAGATTCACACAGGAAATGCATCATTTTCAGGCATCATGTGTCTGCTCTCCCTCAGGATAAAGCACTCTGGGAAATTGTGGTTTAAACAATGATGGATGTCACCTGTCGAAGCTACATCTCCCTGTTTGCAGACTTCTCGATTTCTAGGAAAGGAAAATCACTGCAGGTGCCACAGGCAGATACCTCAGTGAGGCAAATGCTGTGATTTTAATGCAATCTACAGGAATGTTTACTCACCGTATCCGTAGCCCACTTTGGCTAGAAGATGTAGCTCAGGTTTTTTCTTGCAGTTACCTGGTGGGATGGAAAAAAGTTGTCATCTGGACAACAGGACACATTCACATGTGTTTTCAAATCATCTTTGAGCATGTAGGTAGGGAGCTACCTACCCATTGGGTTTGGAGCCAAGTACCTAGTGCCATGGTTGTAGCAGAGGTAAATCACTGTTCTCCAACAGATGTTGGGGGGCTCTGACTCTCCAGGGACACTTGCTCAGGCTTCCCATGCAATTAAAAATAGCACCCATGCATTTTCCTGAATAAGGGTGTAAGCGCTGCAGACTTCAATACACAGAAAATCTCTGTCCACAAATACATATATTTGTATGTTTTTATATATATATGCATACACATATGTCTTTCTGCTAGGAAAAAAAGCAATTGCTTTAATAAACTGCTTTCATGCTGAGATCATAATCACTCTTGCATGCATATGTGCACACACACAAAGGGATGGAGATGACTGGATCTCGAAATAGAAACTTACACGTTCTGGCTGTTTTTGGCTTTGCTTTCCTCTCCAAGCCTCCCAGGCAAATGGCAGCAAGGCTCTGACTCTTTCCAAGCGAGCCTCCTGAGGCTTGTTTGCTGGGCTTCAGGCCTCTCACAGGGAGCACACTGAGCTGAGCTACCTAAAAATCTGCCCTGCATCCTTTCTGGCGTCCGTGTTGGGTCTGTGAACAAGATTATGTTACCTTCTTGAGGTAGGCTTAAGAGTTATGTCATGTATTTAAGGGATATCAATAGTGCATGTGAAGTGTGCGCACTCCTGAAAGCAAAAGGATTGCATTGTGACATGAAAAGTGATAGGAAGCACCAGCCTCAGGTTTCCTCAGCCCCAGTGAGCAGTTTAACAAGGCTTCATGATGCATGTCACCTCTCCTGCCATGCCCGTAGGACACGCTGTGTGTCTTTATTCCTTGTGCATACTATACTGCCTCATCTGTAATTATAAATATATGTTTAGTGTCACTTCAAAGCCTCCCCTTGACAGGGGTGTTCCCTTTTCAGGGATTTTGAATCTCTGACATTCCTTCTTCAGAAACTCCAGAGGAGGGTGTGATAGCCTCCTGCTGACAGTTACCTTTGTTCAAAGGGACTGCCAGAGAAAACCCGTTGCAACACAGAGGGAAAATTGACTTTTGTGTCACCCATTGAACGTGCATTGGCTTCTATAACAGGAGACCATTTTCCGTGCTTGGCTGGTTTTTTTACCTAGAAGGTATTTAATGATGGGTACAGGGAACAGATTTGTAAGACATGAAAAGGTTAGCAGTAGTTTAGATTTTCCACCAGGTAAGTCTGCTGAACAAAAAAAACCCCTCCTCCCGGCTGTGCTTGTTCATTGCACGTATTTCAGAGAGTCCCACCATGGGAGCTGGAACTTAGCTAACCCAGTTATTCCTTTTGTGGTATTTTCCTGTGAACTGGACATTTTTTTAGAAGTATCCGTCTGCTAGTTTATTATATTATTATATTACAGTACCACCTAGAGGTCCCAAATGGGATCAGGTCTCTGCATAGTAGTTGTAGCATGCAGTTGTCTTCTGGGAGATAAAGGGTACAACCTGAGTAGATAAGAGAAAAGAAAGGTTATTGTCCCTATTTTATAAATTTCATAACTGTCCCTACTTTATAAATTTTGCATACAGTAAGATACATACAGGCAGACAAGGAATACAAACCTGTCAGGTCTGTCGTTTTGGATGGGACTATACTGCTTTTAAAGATAGCCCACTGCCCTACATAGATTCCATCAGGGATCTACTGGATTTCCGGCTGCCCGGCAGCCATCAAGAACTCCCAGACAAAAAGGCTGTTGTGCGGATCAGCACATCTCAGACACATCCAGTTACTTCCTTTGGACTGGCTCTCCTGCCGCCTTACTGTTCATTGGTCATAGTCACCTGAAAATGAGAAAAACATTGTCTGGCAAACTTTCACCTTCTTTGTAAGGAGCTCATATTTCTGAAAGACTTTTCATCATGTAGGATTTATGAAGATATTTCTGAGGGGGTGAGTTTCCAGACCTTTAGCCCTTGACCCAATGAAAGTGTTTTCATATAGTTCCTATGAAAATCCCACAGTGTAATGTCACTGAAGACAGCAGTCCTACAAAGCTGAATTCATGGCAAATTTGCACCATGATTTGGAATTACTTTAGGAAGCTAGAACCCACAAGCAGTTTAAAATATCCTTGGTCAGACAGGTTGAGCGTTACCCTCCAAGAAGGCGGCAAGGCAGTAGTTAATCCTAATGGAGGTAACTAATACAATGAGGTTGTACAAACGACCAGATCCAAATCACCTAATTTAGGTATAGCAGCACTTAACTACAAGCCACTTTAGCTCCAGGAAGATGACCTGGTGCATCTAAAGGAGTCAGACAGGCCAAACGTACAGTCAATAGAGGGAGGTAGGAGTCTGAATGGCAGTCCAGAAAGCTGGTGCATTGGGTGGGGACTGTCAAGACCCAAATTACAAAACATGCTAGATGCACAGGGGGAGAATATCTGAAAACTCTTCCTGCTTCAGGACTTCAGATGCTTTCATTCACCTGGGAATTAGAACGCTTTGCTGAGAATATGGGTGAAAAGGGATGTCAACACCAAAAAAAAAGTAGAGAAAATGTTAGATCTTAATGTTAGGGCATGTGCATAGAAAGCAAAACATCCCCAGGACATTACCGAGTTGAAGATGTGTGACTCTACCTCCAGTCTATCAGGCATTCATACCAATGCCACATTCCTCCCTCCTGCTGAAGAAGCTGTCTTGCTGCATGGCTGGGAGTGCAAAGTCACAAGGCCAGGAAGGATGGCAAGATCAAGGGCAGTCCCGCATTAAAGGCAGAATGCTCAGCTGTGAGGGCAGAGCCCTAGCCTGCCCTTTGCTCCTGCCTGTCCCTTTCTTTCTTGCCCTTTTTCTGCTCTGTTAGCATATACATAACCTGACAGGGTGCTTTGATGCATAGCACAGAGGTGCCCTGAGGGTCTAGTGGTGTTGAAAAGCAGGCAACCTGGGCTTTCTTCTAGGACTTAAATACACCCCTTTGCTAGGTTGTCAGGGTCTAGTTCAAAGAACCTAGACTGGCATTTTTTTAAGCAGTGAGAGTACCAGAAGTATTTGTACTGCAGTAGGGTTTGGCTGTCCTGTGTCTTAGGTTTTCTGAACTCCCTCTCAGCTCCATGTGACTGTCCCTAGTGTTGTCACCTGATACCTTCATCTTCAATTTAGATTGGCATTGGGTTACAAAGCTCACGCCATCTCCTAGTCAAATGCTTCACTAATTAATGCATGATGTAATACAGGCATCAACTCTAAAGACTCGTCCTCCCAGCTTTAATGAAGGTACAGAACTGTTGGCTACATCATGGAAGAAACATTGAGCACTGAAAGGGAGACAGTAAATATTTACTTCAGTCTGTACCTCTGTTCAGGCTTTGACAAAACATGTCTTGGAGACGTTAATTCCATGATCTTTCTTTTGCTCTTGTGGCAAGAGAGGTCCAAGACTTTGCACTCTAGCATCCTGCATTTGCATCAGTTGAGACTGCAACATTTCTGAGGCTTCACATGGTGACACTTTGTCTTACCTACTCTTACTTGAATCTAGCAAGATCTGTGAATGTTCACCTCTTCTGCTACCAGATGCTTACATATCCAATCTCCCTGAACTGTGTCTTTACCAATGGACTGTATTGTCTGCGTTCTTTTGTAAATGTAGAGGGGGTTTTATGACCTGGAATGTACTGTAGTTTCATTGGTTACATTTCATCTCATTTCTGTATATCTGCTAATAAGGTGTCCAACACCTCTTATATATTTTGGATCAGCCCTTATTCATCTGTTAAGGGTACTAAGTCAAACTTTGAGCCTGAAGAGGAAATCTATTCCTTTTGTTATTGCACATCAGAGTATTTGGGGCCATCTGCTAACACTGACTATATAGGCATATTTTTAAGGAATGTCGCATAGCTACATGACCACTCTTCCCTCTGGACTGTGGTGGACTTAGAGTGTGTGGGGGTGAGGAGGGCAGGGGATGCCAGCATGAGAGGCAAGAAAGAGCAACAGATCCTCCATGCTGACCCAACACTGATCTCATAAGATCTATGCAAAGCTTGGGCAAGCTTTGTTGTTAAAAAGTTGTTTTTCTAAAAAGAGGGCAGGGGAACTCACCCCTGAGGTGAAATCTCATAGGACCCTGACACTTAAGCTTTAGAAAAGGAACTATGAACGAAGAAAATTAGATGATTAATTTTTTATAGGAAGTGAGACTGATCTTGAAGAAAGTAATTCCTTCGAGTTCCTATGGCCCAAAACCACAGATACTGTATTTTGAGGTATCTGTCTTTAATGAAAGAAGGATGGTGCTAGACACTTGTCACCTTTGTGACTTTGGACCTAAGGTCTTAAGACCTCTGGATAGCTGGACTACGGGGCACTCAGCTCTATACAAATTGCCTGTAAGAGCAAACTCTGGTGGCTGGCTTCGTGCCATTGTACCTGTCCCAGTGGAGGCTAAATACTGCGTTGTATGACTGACCTACATATCACTACAGAAGAAGAGAAATGTTCCCTGCTACAGTTTCTGCCAAGTGCTCTAGAGGTCTGATTGGACAGATGAATGATGGCAAATGCACTCCTATTAAAGCCAATGCCATTAAGTTAGAAAATGAGGCTGCTGTCATGTATGAGTGGTGGCAGAAGCATTTCTAGCTTAACAAGGTCTGACAAGACCTCCTCAACATGCTCAAATGAAATCAATGTCAACACCTAATCAGTTAAGCAGGTAATGGATTACTTAGAAAAATTTAAACCGTAGCTGCATTAGCTCATTTGGGAAGAAGGAACACGTGACTTCTATAGACAACGTAAAATATTTTAACAGTTGTCACATTTGTCAGGTTCAAGGAGAAGCTGCTTTAACCTGACCAGCTGAGATGTGTACTGCAGCATGGCGGCAGAATGTAGGGCACATCATGAATCTATGGACAAAGGAATTTGCAAGCTTTACCAGTCGCTGCCTGGGTTTGCATAACAGGTCGGCTCAATGAAATATACATGAACAGCATCTGTTTCTGCTTTTAAGATCACAGTGTGCAATGTGAACCATCACCCACTGGATAGAAATTGGGTGATAGGATGAGAATCCAGCACTTCAATGCGTAAGAGAGAAAGTATTTGCTGTTGTTGCTGGGAAACTAGTGAAAGAGGCTGAAAGGAGTGTGGACAAACGGCCTGAACTCAAGTTTTCTTAAACTCTCATGAGTAAACTAGAGAAGCTAGAACCATATCTAACAATCTCAGACAGGGACTGGATAGCGCTATAGCTCCTCTGCACCTGCATAGTTACTATAATGGATTACAATAAATCCCTTGCCTCGGTGTCTAGTCCCTGCCTAAGCCATGGAAACGAGGCAGGTGTTTGCAGGGTGCTGACCCAAGAGAGTTCTTACGCCTCTTTCTGCAGCACCTGCAACGAGTCAGTGGCCAGGCCAGGCCAGCAGACTGGGTGGATGCTGTCTGATAACTGGGTGCCTACTCCTGTGCCCCTAAGAAAAAAAGCGCTTTAGAAAACAGCTCCACGTAGCTAGACTGGAGATGCTGACCCTTCTCACCTGAGAAAACAGGCAGCGTTCTGCACTGAACTGCATTGGGTTCCTGGCCCTTCCTTTCCTCCCTGTCCCAGGGCTGCCCCTGTCTCTTCCCTCCCCAGCCCCCAGCGCCGCAGTGACAGCAACGGGTCCTTTTCCCCAGCGCTCCCCACTCCCTCTGTTATAACAGGCTCGTGCCTCTCTGCTGGGCCAGAAAACCTGCGAGGCCAGCTTTGCTTTTACACTGGTTTAAATGAGGAGTGACTTCACTGAAGCTGATTGAGTCGACAACCGCAGAACTGGAGGAGGCGAAATGTGAACCGGGGCCCTTTCATCTTTTTTTTTTTTTTT
>VYXH01005403.1:0-55739 GCA_013397275.1 Burhinus bistriatus
CATGATTCTGTGATTCATGATTCCATAAGCCATGGGAAAATATGATAAACCAGGGTCCATCAGTAAGTATTTTTAAGCAGAAAGCTTTATGGTTTTCAGAAACCTAGCTCACCTTGATAAATGTTTCCGTTACCGGTCTTCTGTGTCTGTAGTCTACTTAATTTACACTAAATTCAGGTCAAGGAAAATATGGCAGAAAAATGTGTCATTTCATCACTTCACTGCTGCTTAACGTAACGCACACACCACAAACATGCATATCTCACTGAGAAATGTGTACAGGACTTGGTGTTCCATTGACTTCACTGGCACATCCACTGTTGGTGACAGTACATCCTCTGGCCCATAGTGATCCCTTGTAGTTCCTGCAAACCACAGAATCAGCCTACAGGGTTGGGCACAAGCACTGGAATAAACTTTGCTACCTGTATTTTCCTTTCCTTCCACTTAATGCTTTTTCTTTCCTTCTTTCACTGGCAACTATGAGTAACTGAAATCCCACTCTTTCTTGAATTTTTCTTTCTAGACCAGAGCTTTTACCATTTAAGTTGCGTGAGCAGCTTTGAACACAAACAAAAACTTTTGGCTATGAACANTGGGAACAAGAAACCACTGATCCACTGGTGTTCAAAAATGCCAAAGACTTCTAAACTTCTTTGAAATAGTTCTAAGTCAGGATGAGCATTAGTGATGTAATAAACCAAGATTAGCTCCACTGCTGGCTTGGCCCTAAAGCAAAAGATGCGATTGCAAGGAGCAAATATTTCAGTGATCTACAGGTAGGCCAGGCTGAGTGAAAGCCAGAAAGAATATCTGCTTAGTTGTAAACTCACTGAATGGAGGGAAAAAGGGAAAACAGTGCCAAGCCCTGCGCCTGAGCAGGAAAGACATTTTACGTTGAGAAAACGCTCATCCCAGCTTTGAACTCCAGAGGGCAATAGTCCACAGCGCGACAGGTATGTAGGCATTTACTAAAAAAAGGTCATTTCCAGTAGCTTTCTTGATACTACCAGCAGGATGGGGGCCATGCCAATAGACACATAACAGTGATGGGTGCAGAACATACAGCCAGGGTTGCCAAAAGCGCAGCTGGTAACAGGGTATGGGGCTAATTGGACAAAAAGTGCTCTCTTACTTCTGAAAGCAGTCAAACGGGAGTTCAGTAGCATGCTGGAGGAAAAGCAGGGTAGGACATAAGTGAGGAGAAGATGTGTTGTGGAAGCAGGTCAGAAAGGTCATGTAATTTGGATAAGTCCTCATGTGTGCTAACTAATAGCTTTAAGCTGAATGTGACAGGTGTATAAAAACTTATTTATTCTGATTTTACTTTAAAAAATCACACTTTTCACGTGTTAGGAACACAGGAATTCTTGCAAACATCATCCAAGCTGCAAAACTCATGCACAGCTTTGTTAAAGCAACACATGGTTAATCAGGAACAAGAATATCTTAATACTATTAAATTCTTTAATATTATAATTGTTTTTTGAAAGGGCCTATGTTTTTCAAGTAAGCCACTCCCACTCTGGCTGTGTGACTGGTAATACCAGTAAGCCCTTTCAAGCTTCTTGCAGAACGTCACTGCCCTGGTGGCTTTTGCTACTACTTGGAGTCTATGAGTTGTTTTAATCCCTCACCAAGATGTCTGCTGCCTACCTTGTCACTGCTGACACTGTGGCTCTTCTCCAATCATGCCGAGGAGGTTTCCTTGCTCTGGTCCTGCTCTGAGCAGAGGTAACTTCCCTGAGCACCATTATAGGTTTAGTCATAGGCTCAGCAAAGCAAAATGGGCTCGAAACAAGACTTGAATAGACAGTATGCAGGTAAAAAAAAAAAAAAGAAGAAACTGAAGCTGTCTTTTTGCATGTCATTGTTTTGTGCTTCCATGAGTCATATTTTTCAGATAAAGACCTTGCACTCTTTGCTGTTACATGCTAGCATCATTTCTCTCCCTGAGATCTAGGAAGAGTTATACCTGCCTGCAAAGGCTTTGCTGGGGAAGAAAAGTTTGTCAGGAAGCAGTAGGAAGTTAGTCAGACACCCATCTGGGATTAAGAGAGGTGAGGGATGAAAAAGTGCTTGATAATTCTGAATATCTTCTTTTTTTTAATCCCAAATTGATATTGTAGCCAGGTACTCCTCTTCCTGTAGGTATTTGTTTATGTTCTACAAGTAACTGGCTATTTGACTTCATTATTTTTAGGTTTTCTAGGGTTTGCCTTCCCACACTAGATTTCAGAGTGGATACTGTATGGCTGCATTTTGAAGTAGTTTTACAGGGGCAGCATGTGTGTAAACTCTATTACCCACCCGTAATGTAAATAACACCATCTCAGCTTCTCGCTGAATAATTGGAAACTGTATCTTGTTCAGGCTGAGAACAGGTGAATTTGAGATAAATCTAGGTTTGGGTTTGGGTTTGGGTTTTTTTCTTTTATTGGAGTTATTTCTGCATTCTTTTTAAAACACCTAAGTTTTAGGGTTTCTTCTCTTGAACCATTAACTGGAGCAACAGCACGGGTTCTTTACAGTTCCACAAATACATAATAGAGGCAATACCTATGATGCCAGAACATTTCTACCTAGCCTGTTAATCCCAGAAATGAGCACAGTAATCACAGATTTGTTATCCCTGGGTGTGACTCATTTTTAAAACATGGCTTAATATTGCCATGCTTTCCTGTAACTAAATCTAGAATCTGTTCTATCACTGCCTTCGTACTGAAAGCACTACATTTGCCTGTTTTAGATACCTGAAGGTCATATTTCCTTCTGCAGAGATAACCTCTTGTGGTGGTTGCATTCCTGTACCCAGGAAACTGCTGTGCAGTGAAACTAAAGAGGATCTTTTTTCTTTGTATTCCTCCTTATTAATAAGAACAAAATTTAGAATGGAAGTATTGACACAGTACAAAGAGACCTTGAGTGAGAGGATCACATCCAAGATACAAGTAAAACTCAAATTTACACTTAACTCTCTGTGTTCAATGTGAGTTTAAAATAGAGGGAGCAAATAATCTGTCTGACAATTGTGAAAGCTCTGGCATGTAAGTTCACAAGTCAGGCAGTAAGCATTTATAAGAAAACTGTGATACCACAATCAACGTTACAGGTTCATGATTAACAGTTTATAGCTAAGAGAAGACAAGTGATCCAAGCAACTTGCTATCCCAAAGTTTGATGCCATTCTTCAGTAATTGATTTTGTGGAGAAGGTGAAACAAAGCTACGTGGACTTCAGTAAAGCATCTAATACCCTCTAACATGGAAATTTATCAGTTAAGGTAGAGATTAACATAAGAACTGTGAAGTCGGGGGTAATTGCTAAAGGTGAGGTGGCAGCAGGTTCTTTTGAACAGATTAAACACCTGCTCTAAGGTTACAGGTGGAGTTTCTGAGAGGTCACCATGGGGAGTGACATTACTTAGCAATCTTTTCACAAAAATTTATGACATTTGTCCAAGGTGCAGAGCTAAGATTAACTGTCAGCAGAAGGGGATCTGAGTGTCCTACGGGAACAACCAAGTAACAGCGAGGGCTGCAGTAACAGGAACAAAAGGAGACTTAATCATAAAAACCATCAGATTAATAACGTAGGTACTGGTAAAAATCTCTGCTATGAGTGAGAAGCTTTGTCGTTGAAAATGAGAGAGAAAAAGAAGCAGCAGTGATCATAGATCACAATATAGTCCTCAATCACTTATGAGAAGACAAAACAGTGATGATATAGTAGACCAGAAATATGGCACAGCAATATTGTACAAAGACTTGCTGAGACTTCATGGGGGTGTATGTGGCGTGTAAAGTTTTAGTGTCTGTTAGAGATAAATGAAGGCTGCAGGTGTTGAGAAAGATGTTCACGGAAGATGAGTAGATTACAAAGTCATTCCTGTCTACTCTGGTCCCTTCAATGTGTCTTTAAGGTGAAGAGAGTTTCTATAGTCTTTTGACTCACTCTGATGTTGCAGAAGATGGCTTTTTATATGTGGATTTGTAATTGTCATTAATTTTGTAACTTGCATACTGCTCCTTCACTTTGACTCACAGACTCTCCTTCTTGACATTCTTTTTTCGAGGGCAAGCCTTTCAGAGCTCTTTTCCAATGGTGTCTTCTTTCTGAATGTAGTAATGCAGTGTCCTTGGCTTTTGCCAGACTGTTTCTTCTTGCCCTCGTTGTAAGCTTAGAGTCTAAAATGTTTCCTAAGTGCCATGCTAATATCAACAGTATAACGAACCTAAGCATTAAATTAAGGTTCTGAAGTTATATGAGAGAATGGTTCCAGGTTAGGAGTAGGTGTCTTAAGATTTCTTTGTATCAAAGCAGAGACAGGCAAGTTAAGAAGGTTACACAGAAAATATATTAATCCTCATCCTGTGGTGTGATCTGGACACAGTGTAGTGTGTGTGGTATTTATTTCATGTGCAAGAAAGTTCTTTTATGTAGATTTTAAATCCTGCATTGGGTAGGATACATTAAAAAAAAAAGTTTTGCATTGAAACAGCATGTTACATGACAATGTCTTTGCCTCACTGAACAGCTTGGCGTCTATATTAAAAAAAATAAAAACATAAAAGTAACATTTCAGTATTACTTAAATATGCAATTAAAGCTGCCCCATCTTACTAGAATTTCCATTACTGCTGATGTATATTAATCTTGATATACGTGAAAAAAATAGTTTTCGCTAGCACAAACTTTGTATCAAAAGCATATTGTATCTTTTAATGCAAAAAAGTCCAACTTTTCTGTAACGTGAGTTTATATGCACTAATTCTGTGCTGTCTTTTCCACCCTTGCTTTTCCACACCTCTCCATTCCATCTACTTGCCTCCCGGGACACACACAAATTAGATTAAGTGTATTATATGGCAGAACAATTAGTTTTTAATCACAAATACTTTGCATACTATTTTTCTTGAGGCATAGTTTTGCTCCCTATATATTTTAATAATTATCTCCTAAATTTATATCCTACCTTACTGACCTTTTAGATCTGTGCCTGCCTGATAGTTTTAGAGTGCTGATGGTGAACTACAATCCTACCCTGCACCTCTACCAGAGCATCTGCTATGCTGGCCACAGATTCCCTGCATCTCCAACACTTAAAAAAGACCCAGTAAGTTAGTTTCCACTGTTTCCATGCAGGGTCAAAGTAAAAGGATTACAGGAAAAATAACAAGGGGCTGTGTTTTAAGGTGTAATCAAATCCTCCCATAGCAAAACCAGCACTGAGCTGTGTTTAATCCTCTTTATTAGTTTTTCTAGGAATGGTTTATTGAGGTATCATAGTACGCAAGTCCATACCGCTCACGTATATTTTATTCAAATACATCTTTCAAAAGGGTAGCAAAGATATGGCAGACAAAACATGTGATTGCTAACAAGAGCTCATACAACTTTCAAAATACGACGTGGCAGGCATCTCTTCACACTCTGGGCAAATGGCACACGGTACCGGGAGACATTAGGTTTTTAAAAGTGAAGTTAAACTGATAAATTAGACCTCATTTATTGAACAGCAGTTACAGCCAATTGCCCAGGGAGTCATTTGACACCTTTGAAGACCCTGCTAACTTAATTGGTGATAGTTTGGGGGCTGAAGGAAACATTTAAGCCTGTAGCAGCAGGACACCGTGCAGCATGAAAATGGAGAAGACAGGCATTCTCACTGACAAGGGGAGTCATATATAGATTTTTGTGTCCATTGTTTTTGCTTATTTGTGTGTGTGCTTTACTCAGTCAATCAAATATAATTGACACCACTGGGTTCTGTTGTTTTGTGGATGACAGGAGCTAATGCAAGGGAAAAAAGCTGGAAGTAAACTTGCCCCTGAAAGGCTGTGTAAAGGTTTTTCCACTGGGCTTGTGACATTTTTTGCTCAATTGTATTAATTGATGTAGTGACAAGGCAGTTGGAAAGATGATGGATACTGATCACTACACTTTCCTGGTTTTTTTTTTTTGAAGCATCTGGATATTAACATAAACTCTGATTTTGTGTAAGCGGTAGGAACGCAGCCAGTAAGAATGTAAGATGAAGGTTTAAGCACCTACAGACCAAGTTTATACAACTCAACAGTCTCAGCTGGAGATTACTACACATTGAGCAAGGGATGTTGTCTTGGGACAGACTTTTACTCAGGACACCCATGTTCCTTGACTGTTCTGTTCCATATTTCCCTTTGTGTTGGAGCCCTCCAGATGTACTGGCTCCTTGCATCAGCTCAAACGGCATATTTACTTAAAGCTAATCCGGCTCTTGCCTGAGTCTAAAGTATCTCCAAATTCAGGTTGGAAACTTAGTTGCCTGAATGAAGTGACGGAAGATGTCAGTAGATTTTGGTTCCCACAGTTAGTTACCACAGTTAGGTGGCTGGCTTCCAGCTCTGCAGAGTACAAGTGTGGGTGAACCCTGGATTCAAGGTATAATGTAGTAACTACCGTGTGCCTTTCTGTGAGGACACTGACAAAATCACATACACATTTGTTATTCTGCCTCATAGCTTTCCACAGAGGACACTGTAGTCCCAGCACAAAGGACATGCCCCCATGTGCACATGACCAAGTGCAGAGACAGTGGGAATGTAGTAGCACAAGCATAGCTTTGCCTTTGAATACAGATGCTTGATCTGGGCTAACACAGACATCAATCAGTCAGTTTCCTAAAGGATGTCATCTCTGGAGTTGGCTCAGTATGTAAATTGCATAATAATAATCTTAGTTTTTCTGAAAAAACACCAATGTCAGTTCCTTGCTTCTGGACTTCATTCAAAGGAGGTGGCTAAAAGGGGAGTTTGTAACAGTCCATGCTTCTGAAGGAGAAAGGCTGAGGCCCTGACACAAAAATGTAAGTACACCTGTGAATCAACATTAGGGGGAGCATAGGTATCATCTATGAACACACAGGTTGAGTGAATATTGAACCAGACATACTCTTCCATTTACTCATTGTCTGCGGTTGTGGTTACTAGGCTGGGATGATAAATGCATTTCATATCTTAATGTCCTAATTAGAAACTTGGCTTTAAATATCCTACCATCTTCTTCTGGATCCTATTACCTATTACTGGCTTGAGACCTACAAGTAAGAGGGGGCATTGCTCAGAGAAAGTTGTACCCAAAGATCTCATCCAGATATAATGTTTGAAGAAGAAAACTCAGGCAAATTCAGGAAAAACAAGGAATTTTTTTTCATAAATAAATATTCCCATGGGTGGCTCTATCTTATAAATATTTGCTTTAGCAACTTGCAATAAAAGAGTTGTGCCCACAATTTAAGTGGTCTGAATTCACTTCCTCCTCTGCCACTGACGTTGTATAAGATGGTAGCAATTTAAGGTGAGAGCCACAAAAGGATTTAATATCTTTCTCCTTCTGGAAATCCTCAGTACAAAGTAAAGCACTATTTCCCCCCCTCAAAATGCAGAAAAGCACATAAGAATAAGATACCCACAAAAAGGCAAACTAGCTAGGAGAAGTCCAAGTTAACTGAAAGGAAATATATGGAAGGGAGAGACTCAGCTCTGCTCCTTGCTCTGAGTCGGGGAAAAGATAGTACCTCTTTGAGCCAGAACTGTAGCCAGGTACAACCTCCTTCCTCTAGATTTCTAACCCGGTTCTTCTCACACATAATGCTTCAAAAGAAATGGTGCCTGGTCATGGGTTTGCTGCCCTCCTCTCTCTGATGTGGAGCTATGTTCTGTACCTGGACTTGGGGAAGCATCATGACCCCAGGTCTGTAGGACACCAGATGGAGGTTGTCCCATTGGCTCTTGCTGGAGCTGTTTCAGAAGGAGTGGATCCAGCCAGCATGGAGCCTGGCTTTTGCTTGGTGGTAGCTGTGGTAAGTCATTCTCCTCTCTGGGCAAGGAACATTTTGGTGCCAGGACTTGTCTGGTTGTGCAGCCACAAAAGTAAGAGTTTTACCGGTGGACACGTGAGAGTCTGGAGACCGTCTCTTTTTGTAGTTGCAGACTGCAAAATTACTTTACCTGTATTTCCACAAATCCCCAGGAAAAGTGCAACAAAGACAATCTATTGTTTCCCTCTGATTTCAAGCTTCACAGACTTTCCCTTTCGGATGCCTTGGTGTGCCTGATCATAGTGCATAGTGTGCAATATGTGAAACACCAGGTCTCCTGCAAGGGCAGATCTCTCTGGAAAAAAGGTGGAAACATTTGCAAATTAAGTGATAGATAATGAAAAGCAGATACTAAAACAAAGTAAACAATGTCAGAGTAGAATTATCGTAATAGTTCAGTCAAAGAGTAAGTAATTCTTTCTTATTATTTCTTTGGTACATATTGATACAGTTTTCCCATTTGGAAAGTGGAGATCCATCAACCTGTGGTCACTTCAAAATATTTGACTGTTATCATTTCTAGTTTCAACCAAAACTCAGTAATAAGCTGCATACAATTAGACTGTATAGATGTTTGTGTTGTATACTTTTAGTGTGCAAGCTGATGGGAAATGAAGAGCCAGTCAGAGATGCATTTCTGCTTGAAGAATGCCAAATAGCTATCAAAGGGAGATCTGTGAGTTTCACACTTCATTGAAGGATATAGTTGTTTACCAACCAGTGCAGACTCCTGATACAAAAATTTATATGTTTGCAGACCCATGGAAAGGAAAACCTTTGTTTTTATTAGGAAGACTAAGGTCGAGTAAGAGGACTAAAGGCACCACATTTCAGCGAGTCAGGAAGGGAGGAGGGAGGGAACAGCAAGTCATCTGAATGAAGGAATGGGATGCTCTTTTGAAGTAATGTTAGCATAAACAGATGAATTATTGTTCTTGTTGATTTTTCAGCTTTGTCTTTCGTATCTGTAAGCATTCTGCCTGTTGTTAGATTTTATGGACAATTACTGTACTTAGCCTGCTTTGATTAGTGACTTAAGGGAACTGGAAGAAAACACAATGTTCCTTGCCCACGGATGTGGTTAGTCTATAAAATGGGGCCCAGGGACACCTGAAATGTTTCAGCTCCTCAGCACATCCTCCACACTCTAGCCAAAGGATATCAGACAACCCTTTGAGCTGCATGGGCCACAGGAGACTGGGCATCACAGGGATCAAAGGAGGTAGAAGTTTGCCAGTGACTGTTGACACTGAAGGCTTTCTGCATGCAATAAAATACCGATATATAGTCTTGAGCTGGGAGGCTTACAGAAGAAGATGTGTCACATTTGTGAAGATGAGATTTTCATTCTCGTGTAGGAACTTGTAAAATTATAAGGAAGCCAAAACTCAGTATATTGAAGGAAGCATAAAAATTAAAATATTCACCTGATTGAACAGAAACTGCCTGATGAGATTTTCAGTTTTGATGTCAAGTTCATCTAAAGCATTTGAATTCAATTCATTTCAGTAAACTTTCAGTCATACCCCTGTGATGTTTAAGAATATACAATGTATCCTCCATGTTTAGATGGAGTATGACACAAAGAGGTGATTTCCCTGGGACAACATACAGAGAGAACTCCTGAATCAAATCTGGAACTCAGTTCTTCTGGAACCAGTGTAAACCCTTGTCCTTTGAAATGTACTTTTACTTCAGGTGGTTGATCCTACAAGGGAATTATTATATTACTGTCCTTGTAATTTAGCAGATAGCTTCTAAAAATGTGTAGACAGAACCAGCCATTTTCTACCGTCAGGGAGAGCACCACATGGCTGGAATTGTGGATTTCTTGCAAGGTGCCATGAAATTGGTAACATGTGCTGTGAAGTCCCCTGGAGGTCCGGCAGTACAGGTCTGCCAAACACAAGGACCTACAAAAAAGGATTATTTCCATATACACAGGCAAAATGGGGTTTAGAAGAACTTTTATTATAATTCTTTTTTCCCCTTTAGATCCCTTTCAGGTACTTCTGAAAGTATTGGTGTCACACTGGACTTGACCTTACTAATTAATCCTTCAGAAGTTTGATCACATATGTATCGATTTACGTTTCTGTCATGTGTTGTGTCATTATACGAAGCAGGAGCATGGCCTGGCATCACTGAAAAAATCTGTCAGTGGATGTTTTGTTCCATTTCAGCAGGAGATTTTTGTTCTATATAGCACTTGTATGAACAGAGAGGGAGTTATTTTCAGACATTCCTGAAACTGAAATAACTCCACAGTGTTAGTACAAACAGTGTGAAACAAATGTACAGACACTTCTCCCTGCAGATGTTTTTAATTTTCTGGTTAACTCTCCCAGTGTAACTATGGCAGTGTGGGAAACATTGGCAACAATGGGTGAGTCTGTAGTCAACATTCTTTCTGTATTTCATTAAGAAGTTGGAAATACTCTTCTGTGCTAGGAAGATGAAATTCAGTACAGTTTGGGAACTGTGGCACTGGAATCTGCTGTCTCTTCATAGTGGAATCAGTTCTACTTTAAATTAAAACCCAAGAAAACAAAAAGGGCGAATAGTGGTATTTCTTGTTGAGGTGGTGAACATCCTAACTTAAGCTTCATTACAATAATTTTTTCAATTATTCTTTAGTTGTCTGCCTGGCAATTAGTTAAGTCCTTAAGATAAACAACAAGTGGAAATCCTTATGCTAAAAATTGGAAAGAAGACTGAATTCATTCAAAGCAAAATGTTTCCCAAGTATTCCATAGCTGTCATTTGCGGGAACTGTGATGCCTTTAGGAAAGCTCACTAATGCATGGTACAGCTCATCACTCAATTCACCATCCATCTATTGAAAAAAATCCATGCGTTGTTATTTATTGTTCTTGAAGTATACTGATTGCTTCACAGATGACATGGAAAAACATGATGTTTATTCAAGGAGCTTTCAGTGTATGCTTCAGCTGTATCACAATAATTGTGACAAAAATAGAGGCAGCAATGGATGTATCCCAGTATAAAAAATAGACATGTGATTCTTCACCGTAGTACTGAGGAATACAGTCTCATACTGCTGTCAGTCCCTTCATGTTTAGTCATATATGCTATAGCTTCTGATCAAACAACATTTCTTATTTCCAGACCATCATTTGCATACTCCTTGGTAGTATCCTTTGGATGCACATAATATGTATGTCATACCAACATGGAGATGGATGATGGTGCGTGTTAGATAACTACAAGTCTTTCTACAATTGTATTCCAGTGTTGCTGTACCTGTGTGTACATGCAAGTGTGTAGTGTTTGTGCAAAGCCAGATTTGTCCATTTATCCTCTAGTCAGATTGGCAGGAATGGAAAAGCTGTAGTTGCTTTTGGACAAATTTGATGAGGTTGTACTGTGTGTGGCATGCGCAGAGACCAACTCTTCCATGCTCAGAGGTGCACCTAATCTATGTGCACATGCCAAATGAACTCGTGACATTTTGTGCTACTCCTTTTAGGTCTTTAATAGGTAAATTTTGTCTTAAGATACACAGGGATTCTGACCAATGCCCACTGAAATTGTGGATGTAAAACAAGCAGAGGGTTTAGGTCAGGGTAGAGAAGGCTGGAGCTGCTATACCTGAGCTATCCATCAGATCATTAATGCTTTGCGGCGTACCTCCATGTTATGGCATGAAGCCAGCACTTCATCACTTCTTCACTTTCCCATCCACAGCACAGCTGAATGCGATCCTAGACTCCACTCTCTTGCAGTAAATGGTATGGGAGCTGGCATTTTTATTGAGATGCCTGTGTAATTAGTTTTTCTAATAGAATTTATCAGTAAGCAGTGCCCTTTCCTACTTCATAATTAGGATCTAAATTATACACATTAGCTCAAGATTTTAACAAGGCTTCAAAGGATCTAGGTCTGGAAAGTGCATCAAGGAAGTAATAAATATTGGAAGGAGTAGCGTGTATAAAATATAATGTGCATGTGGAGATTGTAATGGAAGTGCATTACTTTTTATAATGTCTTGGGTTAAATATTCTGAAATTGGCATACCTGTAGTATAAAGTTCTGTATTTTGTAGAATTTAAAGACTGCAGCCTATCAGAGCACTTCACTTCTGCTGTTTCACTCATAGCCAAGACAAGTGCTTGGATGTATGTGTGATTATGTTAATAGGCCTTATATGCATGCAAGCAATTGACAAAATTGCCTGTAAGATCAGAACCTTCTTTAGTAAATAAATGAAAGAACAGCTTTTGTACAGATCTCTTGACATTTTTTTACTAAATTTATTCTAAACAACCAAGTCATTTAGGCAGAACAACAAAATTTAGCAGCATCTTAAAACCAGAGAAGGATCAGGAAACATACAATGAAATTGAGCCTTTCAATGAGTTATCTTACCCTTCTGTTTTTGCTGAAGTTACGCTGGTGTCATATCGGTAAACTGTGTTTAATCACCATGTTTGTGTGTATGCTTGCATTTGCCAAGCAGGATGACTTTTTCAGCTGATTTAAACCAGCCTATTGGATCAATGCTGTTAGTGTTTTATATCAGTAGAGAATGCTGCCTGTACTATGCAGCTGGCATGCTAAAAGAAAAAGCTAGGGTTTTCTTGAACTCACTACCTTGCTTGCCACAGTAGGAAGCAGAAATGTAGGGCACATCTTCCTTAACACATTCATAGGTGAATGAAAGTGTGGTGTGCAAGAAGTGCTTGACACCCGACACAGTTGGAGTCGTGTAATAGACACAATATTTGTATGGTTCATTCTCGCTTTTGACACCTGCCCTTCACCGATCAAGTGTGATCATGCTTGTACATTGGAATGAAGCTGACAGCATTCTTGCAGGCCCTCCAGGGGCTTGTGTTTTTACTTTTCACAGTAATAGATGAAAAACAAGCAGAGCAAACTGTTGGTGTGGTTTTCCAAATTTCATTTTCTCTTACTGTTTATTGTCCTGCAATTGTTTCTTTAACCCACTATATTGATCTAGGGAGGGGAGGCTTAGTGCTGTGCCACAGTCACCTGCTCCTTGGGGAAAGAATAAATGATCCCAGAAAAAGAAGGGGAAGAAAGGAAGGGGGAAAAAAACCCAAACCAAACCTGAAGATTGACTGGGGGTCCTAGCGGATTCCGTCTTACACCAGAGCATCATTTAAGTCTATGTTCTTCCATCTACCTTGTTTGCTGTAAATAGCTGCCCATTATGTCAGGTCAGGCAAGCGCTGTGGCGTCACAGCTCAGCAGCCGTGATCAGCTTGCCAAGCGTGCAGGGGACAGCCTCCAGGGAGCAGACGCATGTGTCAAGTTCTTGAGCTGTCAAGGCTCAAAGCGACAGTTTATCTGGAGGGTTTAAAACATCCTTGCAAAGTTTCCCCTTCTTCCCTTCCCCCCTCCTCTTGTTGACAATCTGCTTGAAAGAAGACAGATGCTGGAGCAGTTTTCTTTAGACTTGTTTAATTCCACAAGGTGCAGTGCACCAAATAGAATTCTGCCCGTCTTTTAAGAGGCCAAGTTGAGGAGGCAGACACATTGTTGGGGGGAGGGCAAGGGGTCCTTTATGCTAACACAAATATTTCCAGATGAATTTAATGCTGTCATTGTACCTTCCTTATGTTCTTTGCCCACAGTAAACAAAATACATTAATGTTCCTAGAGCAACCAAAAAATTGTGTCTGGGGTGACATTTTTCAAGCCACTTTTCAACCACATTTAGCTGAATATTTTATAGCCCTTTAACACAGCACCAAGATATCAATAAGATATATTTTTCCCTTACATCACTTTAGCCTTAGAACACAATAGGGTTGTCTGTGGATTTGTTTGCATGAAAATAAGATTTATCTTGTAAACAGAGATGAATCACTTATGAAAGCATATTTTACAATGCCAGTTTCATATCACCGTCACCTTTGCAGACTGATTCTGTTCATGGTACAAATACCAGAGCCATTTGTCCTAGGCATCATGTCCAACAGAGTAAGCTTTAGATATATAACGTCTCAAAAAGTAAGTTATTCTGTACTCTCTTTGTAGTTTGCGATCCTCTGATCACAAGGAAGCACATTTTCACTCAGAGCAAACCTTTTTCTGCTCCTGAGTGCCTTTTGCCGCACATGAAAGATAATTTCTATGTTTTCTTCCTAAGTTGCACCTCCATCAGGAGGAGGGCAAGCATACCCTTTTAACACATCTTCTCTCTTTTTACTGTGCTTTCTTTCTGTCTTCTACAAACGTAACACAGGCATCCAGTAGTAGGAAACCTTCCTTTGAGAGGATTCTGCCATTGCTCATCTCCATAGAACAAGAAAAGTGATAAACACAGTGAAGAAATCTGAAACATTCCTCCCTCATCACCACTTTTGCCATACTTGATCTCCTTGAATAATTGTCTTTCTCCATCAGAAGTTGCAGAGTGTAGAAGAGCTCCCAGCAGGGAGAGGCACAGTTTAAACCAGGGAGAAGACAGAAAGGTGCATCAGTTTTATTCTTATGTTTCCTTCATTCTTCAGACAGGTTAGGGAGTGCCCTTGAGCTGTCTGCAGACACAAGTGATCAAATGCTTTGAACTTCCACATGTATATCCTCAAACTTGGCCAGCAAACTGGCCTGCATGTCATTCTCACTTCTCTGTATGGTTTCCCAGTGCAGATCATGATGTATATGCACAGACCAATGAACAAAAAAGCACTCATTCATCCTTCCTTTAACAGGTAACCAGTCAGGTTTGGAGTCAGCATCACGACCCTGTGGTAACCCTGTTTGATTTGCATCTTCCCAAAGTCTGTCTGGAAAACCTCTTCTCACAGAAGCCATCTGACTAACCAGAGAGGTCCATTGTAGCATCCATCCATCCTTTGGTATCTGTTTCTTCAGAAAGGGAATGGCCACAATAAGCATATTTGCAAAAGAAAAGACATCAGCTAAAGTCTGAACCTCTTCTTAGAGGCTCCTTGCTAAATGTTTTTAGGTGGTCGTGGTCTTTTCAACTGATTCCTATGATTTTCTTCTGATTTCCACCCAAATTCAGGTAAAAGAAATCTATACTGACCCTGATACCACTAGCAATGGCATCAAGTCTATTCCTCTGGTCTAGACAGTTTCCTGTGCCTCTCCCAATTTTCTTAAACGTGTTATGTTAGATATTGCATCCAAACTTGAATTGACAGGTTAGTTACTGCCAGCAGGCCACTGTTAATCTCACTCAGATATAGTACAGAATGCCTTACAGGAGCACTAAGATTTACATGTGTGGCCTACACCATGCTGAACTTGCAGTATGCACAGCCTGGAATTGAAGAAAAGGAAGTGCAGTTACTGTGATTCAATTTTTCTTTTCCCATACCATCAGCAGTGTGTTAAGATAATTTTTGAAGAAAAAGAAATAAATGTTGCAAATCAATTGTCACAGGTTATTTATTGCTTGATTGCTCTGCAAATCCTTTTCAGTCACCCCCTCTACTTTTGCCTGACAGTCTATCAGCCACTGGATGAGCATCTTGGTCTCTTTCAGACCTGCAAACTGAGCCAGGATGTCATGGCACAGAGATGCCACAATATAAGGTCTCTGAGCAAGTTTCCACAATAAAAAAAGCAGGAAAGTAAGCTTCTCCAGCAGTAAAGTTTTACTAGCAATGCAAGTACATACAGTAACTTTTAGGTTCCTCAAGCCTATGCTTAGCACAGCACAGCTCAGTGGAGTACCAAGTCACAAAGTGAAGATTTGGAGTTACATCTGGGTATGTGATCTCCAGCTGGTGCCCTGTGCTGCTTGGGAAATCTCATTCCTCTGTGCAACTGCTTCACAAGGACAGCACAAGCTGGTCTTCCAGAACTAAACCTACATTTTCAGCTCCAGCCATCCCCTCTCTTATCTGTCCCACTGCATAACGAAGTGTTCATGACTGGTATTATTCCTGCTTGTTGTACCCAGCATCCTTAATCTTTTCCTCCACTAAGTGACTGCACACTGTGAGAAAGATTGAAGTAAATGGAGCAAATATAACACTCCATGCTAGACTTTCTTTACATCCTTTGCATAAGCTGGTAAGTGGCATATTAATGCTCATGAGGTGATTAATCTTTTTTTTAATGCAATGGAAGGTGTGCAGGATGTATCCTAAGCATAGGGCTATGCTCTGAATAATGAAGAGAAAATAAAATATTGAACATGCTTTCTTTCTCTGTACTGAATAATAAAATGAACCTATGAAAAATAAGTGACCGTAATGCCTATGACTGGTTGGACAACCTTGCAACTGTCATAATGAGACTTCTGAGGGCATGATGCAGTATTCAAACATGATGTTATTTCAACAAAGTTTTTCACCTGCAATACATAAACTGAGCAGATAGTTTGTAAAGATGGTATTTTTTTCTAAAATGGCTTTCATATATGTCTCCATGGAGAGCAATGTTTGTTCATACCACATTGGAAAGCAAGAGTTAGATTATAGAAATTGCCGAGTCCTACAGTGACTGATGAATGCATGTTTTAAAATTCTTTTTCCCTATTGCACTGAAATCAATAACCTCGATACATCTCCTCATGACCAGCATGATTCCAAAATCACAATTTTTCTGTCTCTT
This sequence comes from Burhinus bistriatus, assembly GCA_013397275.1. NCBI lineage: Eukaryota > Metazoa > Chordata > Aves > Charadriiformes > Burhinidae > Burhinus > Burhinus bistriatus. Next base: position 16,442 of record VYXH01005403.1, read on the forward strand.
CCATGTCTTCCAGTAAATTGAGAAAGTGATAAGGTTAAATATTTTATGTGGCATTTAGATTTGGTTTTGACAGTGGCCTATCAACAGTGACCTTGTTCACAGCAACCCATGACCATGCTTTTCGAAAGAGCTATTCTGTGTTGTTTGTGACAGCTTTGAAAGATATATCACCATAATTAGAAAGATTTCCTGAACTTTGAGCAGTGTTTTTAAAAAGATGTACTTGATCTTAAATAACAGAACTGTATGGATTTGGCTTTCTCCACTAAAGTTCAAGATTTTAGAGATGGTAAGAGAACCTAGGATACCACTGTTAGGATTCTGTTAGCATTCTACTGGTTATATGGTGCAGTGGAAACTTACTAGGCCATCCTTTAGGATACCAAGTCCCCATCCATTTCAGGAATGATCAGAATTATAATAAGGGAGCACTTCAATTCATAAAAAACAAGCTGCAATCAGGAAAAGAGGATTTAACAGAGTGAAGTCTTTAAGTGCTTTTTTTCCTGTTAAAATGCATCAAACTGAATAACTGAGCTGTATTATTGCTATTCAAGGAAAATTTACCTAGTGATTAGAAAATGTCATTAAAAGGAAAATGATTGGCTGTAAAAAGTCTTTCCCTGATAAAATGTGTTGACCTGAATGATATTCCTCAAAGGTAAGTCAGAGTGTTATGAGATGTTCTCTTATCGATTGTTGATTCTATGTGTGTACCTCTGGGAACAGAAACCACAAAGAAATGTTTTGAAAGGAAAAAGAGTGACCTTTTCTATGGAGGCATTTTAATACTATGTGATGCTGAAATAACTAACTGAAAGTATAACAAAGGGGGAAAAAATCTTTGTGAAAAAGTAAGCATTTTTATATATTCAGGATGAAATCAGAGTTATAATACAGCAACTGCTATCTACATTGAAATCTATAACTTCAAACCAGCCCTTTATATTCATGCACTCAGTATTGGAGAAGTAAGGTACAGAAAGCATGAAAGCCCCATCTGGGATGATAAATAAAGTGTTGCATCATTGTCATAGTTGAAAACCAGAAGTTTCTTCAGTAATTTTCTTGCAATCTTCCTATATCAAAAAAACCAATATTTTCTGGGACTTTTTTGTTTGTTCAATATTTCAGTCAAAAAGAGTGGTATTGTTTATTAGCCAAGCCAATTCTCATATCCTTAAAAGAAGAGGCTTGGTAGATGCCGTAACAGTAGAGGGAAATGGAACTACATTTAGTTAACTGAAATAACTTGGAGATTATGATTACTTTTAGTGCAATATTTGAATCATGTTACTGGAAAGCTTATTTCTGGCCATCTGTCAGGCTGACTTATATATGCTGTTATATACAAGACTTATAGGGAGCACCATGTGACTTATTCTTCATCAGTTTCTTTATGGTCTAAAGAGAACTAAACAATCCATCCTAAGCCTAATGTATTCCAAATCCCAAGAGGAGGAAGGAGGGTAAGTGTTGATCTATAGAGGGTTATGACCTTTAAGAGAACTCCAATTACAGGTACTGTGGGTAATTTCTCTTGGATCTCGAGACTAAGTAGTTACTATTCTTGTGTTCAAGATATGCCTATATAAACTAACATATATCATGAAAGTAATCCTAAACATTTTAGTTGGAATATATTTTGGACACAGTATTAATGAATTATAGGAACAGTTTAATACTGAAAATCAAACACAGCAGAATGGAAATAACAAGACATTTATATTAGAAGGAGATTTTGTAACAGTGCAAATATAAATACATTTTGTTTAGACAGAGTATTCCATCTGTGTTTTGTATCTTGTTATTGCCAAATTATAGTACTCATAAAACTGAGTAAACTGAGATGAATAGCTAGTATTAAGAACTAAATCTAAAGATGGGATACCAAGTCTTGACAAGGGGATGGAGTAGAGGCTTAAATCTTCATCTTTTCCTCCAACAAAAACCAAAATTCCCTATTTTTTTTTTTTTTACCTTAGAGAGAAAACTTGTTAAATTGTTTCCAGATACTTAATTTTTTCTGCATTCTAAAAATTCTGGCTGGAATTAGAAATAAAGTACAGAAAAAATGCATGATATTGCCAGTCTGTTCTTGGACAGGAAAGCAGACCATGCAAGCACAGTCTTCCTAGTGTTTAGCTGGAGCTTTGTAGATTCCTTGCTGTGGTATCAAAGGCATACACAGGTACATAGAGTTTCTCCCCTCCGAATTTGAAGAACAGAATTTGCTCACTTTTATAATCATCATTAGAATGAATTTACCCACTCTTTAGTTTACCTCTGCTCCTCATCAGCATTTGAAGCCAGGGGAAATATGTCACTCTGCCATGACCTGGAATTATGTCTCTTTCTTTGGGGCAAAGTCTTCCCAAACTCAGAAGCTACATGGTGACAATGTATGTTATTCCACTTAATGACAAAAAAATTGATCTCCCTGTGACTGAAGATGTTTAAATTTGAATGTGAAGAGGATGGGACAATAGAAATATTGTACAACAGTGCATTGTGGTTCAACTCATGTATTCCAGTCAGGAAGAAGAGGGAAGGAGCAGAAGTCCCCAAGGCAGAAGCTGGGCTGGAGGTCTGCCTGCCCAGCAGGTCAGCTTGGCCCACAAGTTAAGAGTAAACCAGCACCCATCAGAACTCAAGAAGGCAGATGCTTCAACAGAGAAGGAAGGTGGGAAAGGAGATGTTCTCCTTGTCTGTTGGAGAAGCTGGCTGCAAGGGAGGAGGAGGAATAAGAACGCCTGACAAAGGAGAGCACTGCAGAGCAAAGCGGTGTTTTGATACTAGTCAGGAATTTTTCCAGCATCTCCAGGGCTTTCCTGCGTTGAAGAGACTGATCAGGCCAGAAACATCACACTTAGCCACTTCTTCTTCTCCTATCACACCAGCTATATGCCTGCTCTGTTGCTGGAGCATCTCCTCCAGGTGGTTATCCAGATTAGCCCACTTTTCACTTAGGAACTCACTAATCTCCAGCACCCTTCCCCACAGGCCGCTTCTCTGCTCCCTGCAGTAACACAGCACATCTCCCACCCCCTGTTACATCCCAATGGCCAGAGCTGCCTGAGCAAGAGGTCACCTGGGACTCTGCCTGCCATGGAGGCCATAGCAGCCACCCTCCAGCCACGCAGCGCATGTGTCACCCTTCCACCCTTGCACCCTGCCCTCAGCCCTCTCTGCTCTTACTGGAGCAGTTGTTTCCTGCAGAAGCAGTTTCGGTAGCTGTTACCGTGTTCAGTGCTGGTCACTGTTTCAAGTGCCAACGCAAGTTTGCATCATTTGCACCTTTTGGATTGTTTCTTAAGCTTTACCTTCCTTCTACAGTACCATGAATGTTACCACCAGCGTTTTCTCAGCACTACAGAATATTTGCACTGTGAGAATTGTCACTACCTACACGGTTGCTTGTTTTTTAAATTTTTTTAGTGTTTTATGACTTTTTTCAATATTTTATGCATCTTTGCTGCTGTTATTTTCCTTTAATATTTGTACTTTTTTTATTATTTTTACTATCACTGACTTCATTTACTTTTCCAGTTTGCTCATGCAATCTGTTTGCATTTGATTTCTATTCTTATGCCTCTTTATATTTGATATCATTGTTTCCACCATTCATATCACTTAAATGTTGGTGGTTCACTGCACTGTTTGCACAAGCAGCCTGCCTTCCAGGTGAGAGGCTCAGGCACGAAGGAGTTGGGTAGCATTAAGATCTGTGCAGACCCCATTACCTGCCATATGCAGCCAGTCACACTGGAAGGAAGAAGGTGGAGGGGGAAGAAATGGCAAAAGAATAAGATAAGACCAAACAGGAGATAATGTTGGGGGAAGCACAGAAAGGAGGAGGTACGAGCTCAGAAAATATAAGATACCAAACATCTGAGGTTCCCTACAAAACAGTGACGTAGACTTTTCTTGCTCTCATAAGTAACAAAACAAGAAAAGTGGGTTCCACTATTCCCCCTTGAGTGGGACTATCCCATCCTCCATTTGCTGTAAAATGTAGCAAAAACTGTTATTTTGTTGACCGAGAGTCAGCCTTGAAAGTGATCCAAATAGGCTTCTGCCTTCCCTTTCAGACCACCAAATGCTCCTTGCAATGACATGCAGAAGTCGCCAAGGAAGTAATTGAGATTCCTTGGAAAGGTGTCTTGATGTTTGTGAATGGCTTTGTGAATCAGTGGGCACACAAAGGTGGTATTGCCACACATAGGTAACAACTTCACAGCTCTGTTAATGTCCATGGCTCCTGTGGTTGTTATAAGCAGTCCTGGCTGAGCTCAGCCCAGCTAGAGCTGTGGCACACACAGGTGTCATGCAGCTGCCCACACTGCTGGCCACTGATGATGGTCACAAACCAGTGGAGATCTACCATGGCTTAAAACCACAACAGTATGGTACCTTCACTGAAAGGGTTATCAAACATTGGAACAGGCCGCCCAGGGAAGTGGTAGAATCACCATCCCTGGAGGTATTTAAAAGAAGTGTAGATGTGGTCCTTAGGGACATGGTTTAGTGGTGGGTTTTGGCAGTGTTAGGTTGATGGTTGGATTCAATGATCTTAAGGGTCCCTTCCAACCTAGATGATTCTATGATTCTTTTTTGGCTGATGAAGACCTATACAGCCCACAGGCGACCAAACAGACATTACCGTCCTCTCTGTACCACTGGTGCAGCCTTTAATGTCCATGCATACAATGCTCCTTGTTGCGGTACGCGCATCAAATCAAGACAGTGTGGATTGCAAACAAGCAATGTATTCTCACAAACTGCTAGGTGGAATGATGATCTTGCTACTCCAAACAACTCAAGAAGCTGCCAGGAGCAGTTGACAAATGACTAGAAAAGCTTTTTTTCCTTGCAGGTAATTCACTGATGCAACACACAAAGGCCAAGCTCAGAAGCGAGCCCAGTGAATATTGTCTCCCTGCCTGTGAACATCAACACTTTTTGATGATCCTCCCTGCTTTGTAGCCTGAACTATAGTCACCACCTGCTGATGGGTGTGGCTGTTGCAATCCACTGGCAGCAGCATTGTGAGGAGAAGACAATCATATACTTGAGAAAAACCATATCTAATCAAATAATTTCCTAGAGAGCAAACAGGCTACCAGAGTAGAAGGCTAAGAGCAAGAGGCTACACCAACCAGGAAGGCTTCCTTGGGGAATGAAGGTGTCTTGAGTGGCATGATCAACAATGGCACAAAAACCTATCCTGTGCTCCTGCTAAGTTCATACAGATCACACCCAGCCTGATCATGTCTTAAATTGATCTGCCAAATGATCCATTGTAATCCATTGTGAAACCTCAGCCTTCTCAACAGATGTGTGCTGGTTGCAGTTCTGTGTCGGCAGTTCTAGCCAGTTGGAAAACAACATCTAGTGGCCGTCCCTGATAGAAGGAATTAGTTTTTGGAACTGAATTTTCCGAAGTTTATAGAGAAGGTTAGGAGATTTCCCCAAGGCTGGTCAGTGTAGGCCCTTAGTATCCTCAGGTACCTTTGCTTCAGGTTAGCAAAAGCCAATGATGTCTCAGAAGGAGCCACTGATATTTCGTGTTCCTCAAGGTTATGTTAATAACCTCTTTTAAAGTAGGTGCCGCAAACTAAAAATTTAGAAGGAATAGATACCTTTCTATGGACTAAGAAAAGTGACTTCAGGTATAGCGAAGACTTGACAGTCGTGATTGTGACTACTCCGTAGTATAGGCATACATACAAGGTACTGTCACTGAAGCAATTTGACTGATCCTTTTATAAAAACCAGTACAACAGTTTTGTGACCAGACTTAGCTGGATAATCACAATGAACACAGTTGTTGGTGTGCAGAATTTGTATGTAAAGGGATCAGAGATTTGTTGGCAAAACATGGTTCCCTTCAACATTTTGTCCAAGTTCACCTTTTACTTCATGTAAGTTCATTGCATTTGGGAATGGTCTCAACTATTTGAAGTAAAATAAAAAGTGTTAGTATGGGTTAAAAACTTATTTACCTAGCCTGGATCTTCTCTTAAGTAATACCAAGAGGAATAAGCATTCCAGAGGGAATGGACTAACATATGACGTTAATCAGATACATTGAGCTATAGGATAATTTCTAGATGAGCAGATTCTTTTTAAAAAACTGTTTTACAAAAATAGTGATCATTCCTTTATTTTCACATTGTGTGGCCTGGATCTTTTTAAAGTTTGTTCTTCACTTATCTACCAGGATTTCATACATTTTTTCCTATGGAAATGTTGAACATTTCTAGTGATAGCTGCTCTATTAACATCCCCTTCAGAGCTTTGTTCTAATCTGTAGAAGCAATTTGCAGAGTCACCTTACACCAAAATAAACTGAGTCTCTGTACTGAAGTCAGTGAAGTTACTGAAATATTTAATATCGAGGAATCTGTCTGCAGGTGGCTGGAAAAGTAACCTTATTTTTGAGTTATTAATAATTAGATCGTTCTGGTGTAAAAACACTAGAAGGAGGGGGAGACTAGACTGGAGAAAATGTCATTGTGTACAATATTTATTCAATCACAGCAGAGAGTACAATCTCATACCAGGTACTATTCTTTAAACCTACAAGCAGTCTTTAGCAGTCGATAGACTAGAGTCCATGCCTTGAAGAAAATAAACACAGTTTAGTGTTGCCATACGGATTTCTCTCTGTCTTTTTATTTTTTCTTGAGTTGTAACTAATGTTTGAATATGTCTTGATAACATCTCTCCCATGTAAGTTCCAGATTGCACAAGATCAGGATATTTTTCAGAGTCACATTTTTGCCTTACAGCAAAATGTTGATACAATCAAGACTGGCTAGATTACAGGCAATCATGATTTTTTAAAGTCATGTTTCGTATTAACACAATAAATCTATCACCTGAGCAGATAAAATTATACAATAGATAAGATCTTATAGTTTATTTGTTTACAAAACTGCCAGGATGATTTTTAGGACCTTATTTCACTGTGTCCATGTAGACACAACTGATATAAGTGCTGGATAAGATTACCGTTTTGTTCTGCCTCCAAGAAAGTGTATAATGTTCTTCTTTTGTTGGGGGAAGTTGCCGTGGCTTAGTTTTTCCCTGATCATCTCCAGGTAGGTGGCTGGAGATTCTTTTAGGCAGCTGGGAGACACTATAAAGCTATTTTAATGTTGTGTTCATTATTCTTAAGGTGTAGGTACTCACCCTGCACTGCAGGGCTGGGGCCGGGGGGGCAGTGGGTAATATGAGCCTGTGAGACAGCCAAAACTGTCGTGTGAACTAGGAAGGAAGAACGATATTCTCTCCTCTCAGGCTGTCTTTGTTTGCATAGGGTCTCACGGTGGATGGATGAGTGAGCGCTTCTCATCGCAGTCCCTTTTGGGGAGAGAAGACTTCTGCACAGCACCTGGCAGTAAGGACCAGGAGACTTGTTCAGACCAAACTCTTTGGAAAGCACGGGAGCAAATGCATGCGGCAGTCAGTGCTTAGTCATGCCTTTCCCCTTGGTGGCATGGCCTGCCAGCAGTCCTGTTAGCCTGATGGACAGAGGGTTGATGCTGCTGTTTCACAGGGCTGGTTACTGCCCCTGGCCAAGGGAGCTCAGCACCACTCAAGGTTTGTCCTGGTCATGGCCCATTCTCCCCTCTCATAGAAGTAACCCAGCCCACGGAAGTGAGCAGCAGAAACCTGTTGCTCGTGGCTTTGGGAGCGTGACAAGGGACAGCTGCACGTGCTGCAGGGAAATGTCCCTAAGGTGGCTGCAGCCAAGGCTGTGAGGTTAGAGCACACCAGTAGCACCCACAGAAGGAAACCCCACTGAGAGCACCTTGTTGACCTGAGAAAACCAGAGGCTGTAGCAGTGCATGCACTGGATATGGATATCTGTCCAACAGGTATGTTGGGTGTATTTTCTTCTTTGGAAAAGAAATGGCAGAATATTTTAAAAGCTGTAAAGATAAAAAACCTTGGATTGCTTTATTATATGTTGAACACTTACTTGGTATTACAAACCAGAACAAATGTATCTAACATATGGTAGACACAGGCCGGCATCAGTAGTATCAGTAGTAATCTACACTAGCAGTAGTTATCTTCAGTAAATTATTATTGCAAGAAAATAGGGATTTATTTAGCATTTGCTTTCATTGTAGATCTACATGAAACATGTCTTTGGGATTTTTAATTGAAAGTGTTACCAGATGATTCATTTTGCAATTGTTCTGTACAATAGTGAAAGGAAAAGACTTTGTGATTGAATTTGTACTCTTCTGCTCTTAGTCTGTATACATTCTTATTGATTCCGGTAATGCATCCATGAGGGAAATAAAAATGTTAGGCCTTATTTAATTAAACCAGATTACTTTTGTGGCTTTTACATAGTTTTGCTTATTTTTTTCCCTTCTGGGAATCCCATTAACATGTGTTGAGCTTTACATTTTATTTGTAACCAAAAAAATAAGAGCAGGAGACAACTTCTGTGAATTGCAGTCATATGCAACCTCTCAGACAGGGCAAATCAAAGAGAATTAAGTGAACATCCTCTAAAGTAACATTTAACTTTAACAAAGAATCAGAAAGCTGGAGGATCTAAAATTACTGGGCTTGAATCTCTGTTGCCGTATTCCTTTTGATACTTCTTTGTATGTTCGGAACTGCAGCTGAGTGCAAAGCAAGTTCCAGAATGTGCTGGGTTTGGCTAGGGTAGTTAATTTTCTTCCTAGAAGCTGGTATGTGGCTATGTTTTGGANGTGATTCTCCCCTGCATCCCACCAGGGGGTGGAGTGAGCCAGCAGCTGTGTGGTGCTTCGTTGCCGGCTGGGGTTAAACCACAACAGTCCTTAACTGGAGATGAGGAACATGTAAATATCTGTAGGTAAATATCTACACAATATAACTGTCAGTAGTAGCGTAATCTCACTGACCATATCATACGCAATCTGCAGGGGTGGAGGAAGAGTTTCAGAGTACGTATTCTGGAAGACCCAGGCTTGCCACTTGTAAAAGTAATTCAAATCCATAAAATCCAGATATTACTTTGTATATCTTTGATCTCCAGTACTTGTAAATCTGTTAATTATTGTGTGAAAAGTCCTCGCTTCAATATGCATGCGTCTATGCACCTATGTGGTTGTAAAATAGGAGAACATAAGCGGCAAACCTGCATATTCCTTAGTTATCCCCATTCTGCCATGTTCTCAGCATTTCTGTGTCTTACGCTTGCCTGGGATTGCTACAAGCAGATTTAGAAGGAGCTCTAAATGAATGGTAACACTAAAGAAACCAATTTCTTCACTATATTGAACAGTTTTTATAATATTAATAATTAGATTCTCAGCCAAGATAAACTTTCATGATTCCTATCTAAATTAGAATTTTCTTTCCTCTGCTATTCTTCCAAACTATGCAACAAAGAGTAGCCTATTTTTCCTGGGGAGTTTGTTTCAATAATCTACTCTGAAATACATTTTCTGGGGTGGGGTGTGAGACAATAAGGGAGAGGGAGTTTCAAATAGACAAAGAATGCAATATCTTATAATAGCCAACAACCCTGTAATTTCTGCTTGTTTTTATTTTCATGGCAACTTATAATGGATATATCAGCTACTCAGGAGGACGGTAGTTACATTAAAGCATTAAGTTGTTTTCAGTAAGAATGTGTCTGTAAATAGCTAGATGGGTACAGAGTGAAAATTTTACCAGCAGGCATTACGCAGCAACTTCCTGAGCATCCTGAGAATGTTGTAGGCTCTTTCTGATTACAGTGGGCTTTCATTTTCCTACTTGCAAATTTGGTACCACACAGAATTTCTGAACTAAATAAAAAGTTTTTCACACGATTTGCTACTTAACGCTGAAAAACAAGCTGGGTCTCTGGACTTAAAAACACAGATTCATTCACCCTCTTAAGCTTTTTTTTCCCATATGCAATACATATGCAGTTACAAATATATTGTTCACAGATATTACTGTGTTTCACTAAGCTAAGTGAGGAAAAAATAATAATATAGGCTTTAACAACTGAATTATATTCTGAGAAAATGTCCCTCATTAACGCTACAAGAAGAAGAAACACGTCCCCGAAGATGCTAAGAGAACATGGTAACTCTAGCTCTGTCTGTTGGAGAGAAACTTATGTGCTTCCTGGAATGATTAATGCTCCTCATGAGTAAGAGAGCTTTTTCTTTTTGCCCAGCTACCTGTTAAAACTGTCTTAACCCTTGGCACTTTTAAAGAGTATTAAGGGCAGCAAGGAAGCAGGATGTGATGGGACAGCCAGGCAAGTCACGGGAGAGTATGATGGAAAATGAAAAGTTGTTCCGCACACCACTCTTGGGAATGTGCCAGCACCACAGCTAACCCAAGGAGATTGTAGTCCTGATTAGGCATAGCGTAGTAATGGAAAACCATGAGATTCATTCAGTATTCAAGGTGGGCAGCTGTATAACAATTTGTTTCACAACAAAAAGTTGACAGAACAAATCCAAAACAACTCTGTGTGCATGTTTACATGGGAAGCTATTGGCATCAGCAGTGCATTTGAAGGTGTGCTTCAAGTCCCTTATGCTTTTTGTAACATTTTCAAATTCATTGCTGTCTTCAAGATGACAGGAAATTCAGGTCTGCCTTCCTCCTGGGAGATCTTTATTCACAGACAAGTCAAAAACCCTTGACAAAAGGCAACCAAGGGAACTTGTTGACCTTTTAGCTGCCTGTCTAACATCAGTGCAAGTATTGCTTCCTGATAAAATGAGAAATTCAATTTAAGGGGAAACGTAGCAGGTATTTGAGTAGGCGCTCATTTTATTTTACTTCTTGGGCTGTCTTTCAAACAGAAAACAAATGTAAATAAACAAGACTCCATCCTTCATTCCTGTGCAGTTACTAGAGCTAACAATGCTGCACACAAGGGTAACATCACTCTTGCACCATTGTCCACCCCTCTGTCTGCTCTTCCATTCACTCATTGATATTTATCTCCCTAAAATAAAACTATCATTTAGAAATCCTACCTTTATGTTACCCCATTAATTTTTGGCCTTAATTTTAGGAAGAGAGGTCCCCTTCATTGAAAACCCATCAGTATGACCTCAGTTCTTTGGAAATTAACTGATTCCTCAACCATGGTTAACCATGGTAACTTCCATAGTTTGGAGGACAGGTATAATGTCAGCATGCACAAAGCTTGCTGGGTTGTAAGAGCAGTCTAGATTTGTGTCCCAACACATGCAACACCTTTCCTGTATGAACCCCTTTTCATCTTCCTCACTTACCCTATATGAACTATTTGTTTCTAATATGATCAGTCTGAAAGCCTTGAGCTTTCACATGGAAAGTCTTGGCTGAAGAACGCATCAGGGACTGGAGCATCTCTCCTAGGAGGAAAGGCTGAGAGAGCTGGGACTGTTCAGCCTGGAGAAGAGAAGGCTCGAGGGGATCTTATCAATGTATACAAATATCTGAAGGGAGAGTGCAAAGAAGACAGAGCCAGTCCCTTTTCAGTGGTGCCCAGTGACAGGAGCAGAGGGAGGGGCACAAACTGAAATACAGGAGGTTCCCTCTGAACATAAGAACACTTTTTTACTGTGATGGTGACCAAGCACTGGCACAAGTTGCCCAGGGAGGTAGTGGAGTCTCCATCCTTGGAGATATTCAAAACCCATCTGGACAAGGTCCTGGGCAACTGACTCTGGGTGGCCCTGCTTGAGCAGGGTAGTTGGACCAGATGACCCCTGGAGGTCTTTTCTCACCTCAACTCTTCTGTGATTATGTGATGCATACAGGACATTTGAAGGCAATAGATAAACTGGGTTCTTCAAAGGAGAAGAGATGCCATTTTATGTATAGGAAGAAAATGAAAAGAACATGGGTCTCCAATTTTGAGAAAGACAGAGAATGGCATTAGAAGCACTTGCATTAATGTATTATAATTTGGAAGTATCTCCCTGTTCTACTCTGCCAACCATTTTTTTTTTTTTGTCCTTAGTCTACTAACAACTGAAAATATTTCATACATGAACTTATCTTCTCTACTTCAGTGTGTACATAAGGATGTATTATCGTATTTGTGTATAGAACATAAATTATAGGAAAGTTTCAAAAATAAATTCTCTGATGCTTGTAGAAACTAACACACCAGTCTAAGAGTAAGTTGTGGTCTGTTATGAAAAGTAACCCCAAAATGAAGAAATGTTTAAGCACAAAGTTTAATCTTAGACATTTACACATCAGGCTTGATTTGTACTTAGTTATTGCCTATCTTTGGCATCATTAGTTTAAATTTGTTAAGCTCATCAATACAGCTAGATTTGGAAGCTCTTTAAGAGTTTGTTCCCATCCTAAGGCTACAAAACAAGAAACATTTGTTGTGAAGAGACAAATAGAAAAGGTGGAAGTCATCTGTTACTGGACTTGTAAAATGATTCACACCATAGTATCTTTAATTTTTTTGTTATTTGCAGTTAACATCGCTGTAGTAGATGATGCTTTTAGGAAAAATAGCACTCTAGCTTAGCTAGGTATTGTAGTATGGATGTATCGTGGTGTTTCTTGCAGTTTCAGTTTACTGCAAGTAGCAAAAATACACTTGGTAACTAATTGACTCCCTCCAAGCAATCTGTAAAATTTGTATCTAATGAATGGAACAAAACAGGGATTCCTACTTCCTGCATTAGAGGTCCAGGAATAAACATAAGTCTTGAGAGCTGTCCACTTTCTTAACAACCCTTGCTGATTATAAGGGCACTGTATTCAAGCACATGGGAAACATCCTCTAGCACTGGAGCGCAATTATCTGCTGTACTAACCTGCTAAAATTCCTCGGACCACCCAGCCCTGCCAGCCAGCACCCTGCAAAGCACAGAGACGGTTGCTGGGACTGTTCCCAACAGGCAGTTCACGTGCAGCCAGCCTGATTTGGACTTAGAGATGGGTTTATCTATATAGTTGTGAGCTGTTCTATGCAATTTAGTCTTAGCTGACCCCATTTAATGTATTAGCAGAGATTCAGCCTCTTATCTGGGCTCAGGCAGAGCTGCTGGTTAACCACGGAAAGGGCAGTTATAGCAGAACTTGTGCATCGGCACAGCTGTTTTTGCAGCAGTCTCCTTTTCACTATGTTCTTCTACTGCTCTCTCTACTTCTAAGAATCTCACTGCAGTTGAAAAAAAAAAAAAACAAAAATCTAGTAGCATTTTTCTTAAGGTAATTAGTAATATTAATATCTGCTGTAAAGTTGTCTGAGGAAACTGAGGTGACCAGCACAGAACGGCCAAAGTCTAAGAAACAGCTGAAGTCTCTGTTCTTCTTTGCTTGTGTTCTCCCCTCTCAGTAAAGCTGCAGTTATGGTGGACGTTGATGCATAAGTCCCAGAATCACTCCCCATGACACCACCAGCAAAATTAAAACTATTAGGAGCTATTTTTCCTTCATTCATGTCCATGGTAACAAACATTACCATACAGATACTGTATATGCAGGTCTGCGATGCTGATTTCCAGTCCTTCCAACTGAGCTGTGAAGATATTTTTTCATTATTTTAGCTATGTATTACTGCGCCTCCTGCTTTGGCAGTAGGAAAGAAAAGGATTTATTTGAAGGGACTTTATGGAGGGCAGGAAAAGCACAAGGAATTTTGAAGAATGAACTAGAAATATAAAACTGCCTCATTTCTCCTGAGCTTTCAGAAGATCGAGGTAAATGCTGCGGAGTTATCAGAGAAATAACATTTCAGATTGACACCATAGAGCTCTCTAGTATCTCTCCTAATTATTACATATAACTCCATAGGACCAACATTTTTCAGCATGTCATTATCATGAATCTTGGATTGCTGATGACTTTGACAACTAGAATTTGATGATTGAAATGCTGTCTGCGTGCTCCATCAAAATACAAAAAGGCTTCTCACTGGAAATGAAAACCTACTTCCCTATGTAATACTGTCTGTTCTGCATTGCTTCAGTGATGATATATCTCTCTTTTTTAAATGACTGTTTCAGTATACTGAGGATACACTAAGGACATACAACGATCAGATCTTACCAGCTGTTTCATATTCAGCCCACACATCCTGCTAGGAGTGGAAACTGCCCTTTCAGAATGGCCTTAGCTTCTGTGTGGAAAAAGACAAGGCAAAACAAATTGTCACAACTGATAAAAATGAGCCAGCTGCCTTTCCAGGGCAAGCTGCCTCTTCAGATTTACATTTGCTAAAACAGTCCACTTTCTGCACTGCAGGGCATCCCCCTCCATGTACACATATGTTCTGGTACTGCCCATTAGTACATTTAAACTTTACTGCAGTTATGTGTACAGAGAATACAAACTTTACTGGTGTGATGGTGGATCCGTTTGTCAAACTCACACACCTGCTAGCCCTGCTGCCATGGATCATCACTCAATCCTAGAAACCAGGTTTCTGAAACATTCAGAAAAATCAGTTTCTTCAAATGTCAAGCTGGAAACAGAAATGCAGAAGTAATGAGGTTTTTTGATACCTCTCCTAGATTTTTGCACTTCTGCTCTCTGTTCTGGATGAAATTTTGCTGCTACAAGAAACTCTGATAGTTCAGGTTACCTGAACCACAGATAAACACTTGAACTAAATTTTGGAGCTTCTGACATCCTACATATTATTTTTCTAACACATGTAGCCTTCCTTGGAGAGCACTAGTCAAGGTCAGCAGCACAAAATCCCAGACCAAGTTTTAGGAAAGTTAGATGATCACTTCCTTGATTCTCACGGATGTTTTGCTTCAGCTAAAAACTGGGGTCATGTTTACAGAAGCAATTAAATTGCTTGTATTTGAATTCAACCACTACGCACTACCATAGTGCTGCAACACATTAGAGCTTCATGAGGACCAAAGTAGTGTTAGCTAAGGGAAAAAAAAAAAATATTGGGAAGAAAAGACTATGCAAGACCACTTAAAAACATGTATTTGTTCACTTCTACTTTTCCAAATTCCATTTGCATTTAGCAGGAATGCAAATAGGTTTATTATGTAGAGGTGCATATCGTCTTTTTGATAAATTCATACGTGCAGATTAACCTTTTAGGTACTCAGTGCCAAGATTTTAGCTAAGCAGCATAAGTTCCCGCATAATGTTGCCTCTGCCTGTCTGTGATTATGCTGTTTATGGTAGCTCCATAGGAAAACCTGAAGGAAAGCCTTCCACAAGGGTGATCTGAGGGACCCTCCTCGAAGCTGTAATGGTTGCTATCACTGCATCATTCCTGAGTTCCGAATCACTGGTGCAGGAGCAGTTCGGTGGCCATCAAAAAAGTACTCTCTGGGGGTGCAACAGGTCATAGCAGTGCCTATGGTTCTGTGAAGAAGAATAATTGTTATTCTACCCCCGAAAAACACAGATATTTCCATGTGGAGTAAATATGTAGCATATAGCAAATTTTCCTTGATATTTTTCTGTCATACAAGAAAAGAGGGTAGTCAGTCATATTGTAAATCTTACTCTTGCCCATTCTGCAAAAGTTTCAACTTTTAAGATATGGTAACAGTGTCATTACACAATTTTGATTATATCAAGCTAAACTGTTTTCTAAACCTGGCTTGCAGCATTCACTGGCTGGAAGAGTCCAGAAGTGCTGTGAAAAACGTGTCCTCAGAAAGCAGATGGTCACACAGCAGTCTTTTGGTGGCGTTAACCACCAAGGATGCAAGACATGGATGCGAAAGCTGGAATAAGAAGAGTATAGGAAGGACTGAGAAAAGAGGGCAGATGTAGTGATCACACAACATATTCTGCATTTACTGGAGCAGCTGAGATGCACTTAATCACAGTCCATAGTGGCAAGCTGGCATTCACCTACTTCTTGCAGATTTGTTGCTGGATCCAGGGGGTGTTGTCTTGTTTTGCATTTTAAAACAAGGTTCTTTTTGGGCTACTCTATCTTCTTTCTTAACCACAGGTACCACAATGCCACTTTGGTCAAGGGATATCGATAAAGTGGACAAATTTATTATTTACATTTAAATCATATTTGACAGAATTTACTGGTTAATATTTTATTATGTACAGACAGTTCATCTAGAAATAATATTTTGTCCTAATTTTTCCAGACACTTTGAATATCTCTGTACCCAGTGTGAAGAAAATGGACTGTCTGTGTGCCTGCATGAAATGCGTTTTCTGGCAGTTGCCCCAGCTGAAGTGCAGGTTCTCTGGAGACCACGGAGAAGACCCAGACTGCTACACACTATTGATCACAGATGAATGGGTTGCAGTAACAAATCCTAGAGATAGCTCACCACTTTTTTTCTGAAGACCTTTTCAAACCTTTCTCTACTCACTGGGTAGAAAGCAGTAAATTAAAGCAGCAACTTCAGGCTTTGGAAATGCTTAGCAGGCAGGGTGCAGCAGGAGAACATAAAAGAGTTTGAATTATTGTATGCTGCAGCCTTCCACATTTTCATTTGAGTCATAAGTTATGGAAGTGAACATAAATAAGAATTAAATATCTGCAAAGTCTTTTTTCTTCTGTCCTTTGATTACAGCTCTATTTTATTTATGTGTCCCAAAAGACAGCCAAACTTCTATTATGTGACATTTCTTCTGTAAATTGTTAAAGAATCACAAAAATGAAATACTTCACAGCAGGTTTTTCCTCTATTGCTACCTGCCTGTGATATTAGCTTGGTCCCTATCCCAACCCCCTCTTTAGTAGGTGATTTTTTTTCTAGTAGGGAAGCATCTTATTATAGTTTGTCTGCCTCTTTCTGTGATTTTCTCTAAAGCCAGGTGATTTAGCTGTACAAGGTATTTGATGCTTTTGCCACTTGCTAGGTTGTTGTAATATTTTCACTGTTAGAACCTGAAATATATTAAAATAAAAAAAAAAATTTTAAAAAAGTGTCCTTGCATGAACATATAAAAAGTTGTTTACTGAACAAATTTAAGGGCTACATAGGTTTTCATGTTGCAGGTCAAAGCAGCATTTTCTTGTCCCCATCGCATCTCTGGGCCATTTTTCTGGACCTCCCTGCTCTGACAGAAATGCTCCTCTGAATTTCAGCCTCAGTTTATTTATTCCCAGGTCATATTTATTTTTCCTTGTACCAACAATTTCCTTAGATAGCTCTTCCCCTTCACAGCTATTCATACCTAGCTATATTTATAGAATGGTCTTTTCTACCCTCGGCTTTCATTTTGCTAGACTAAACAGTCCTAAATGTATAAGAAATGGTGCCATGGAGGGCATAAATCTGAAAGTATCATTTCTAAAACTTTATAGGCTACTATACCAGCCTTTATCATTATTTATTTCATTCTTCCCCAAGCAGAGCACCCCCTTAAGTACCGCAAGCATGATTACTACTCCAACCCGTTTCCATTATTTCTATAATACTTGGTTTCATCTCTTGCACTGGGAATGGTTGTTCTTGCAGCATGCTGTCTGAGCTGCTTGCACCAATATAAAAACATTTCAGTTATTTTTCTCTGGCCACACTCAAATTCTTCAATGAATTATATCCAGCCCTTTTGTTGATGCTTTTAGCAAGACTTCTGCTATTATCCATATTAGTCTTCATTTTTCTTATTATCCTTCTTTCTCTGCTCCTTTTTTGTCTATTTTGCTATTCCATACCTGAGGTTTTTGAATTAAAACTAGATTTGGAGGATACATAACTGCTACTCCTTGATTTAAAGTTTCTGTCAGTCATGGCAGTACTGGGACCAGTGCTGTTTAACATCTTTGTTGGTGACATGGATGTTGGGACTGAGTGCACACTCAGCCAGTTTGCTGACAACACCAAGCTGTGTGGTGCAGTCGACACACCGGAGGGAAGGGATGCCATGCAGAGGGACCTGGACAGGCTTGAAAGGTGGGCCCGTGCAAACCTCGTGAAGTTCAACCAGGCCAAATGCAAGGTCCTGCACATGGGTTGGGGCAATCTCAAGCACAAATACAGAGTGGGCAGAGAATGGATTGAGAGCAGCCCTGAGGAGAGGGACTTGGGGCTGTCAGTTGATGAGAAGCTCAACATCAGCTGGCAACGTGCACTTGCAGCCCAGAAAACCAACTGCATCCTGGGCTGCATCAAAAGAAGCGTGGCCAGCAGGTCAAGGGAGGTGATTCTCCCCCTCTGCTCTGCTCTTGTGAGACCTCACCTGGGGTGCTCCATCCAGCTTTGGAGTCCTCTGCACAAGAAGGACGTGGACCTGTGGAGTTGGTCCAGAGGAGGGCCACGAAGATGATCAGAGGGCTGGACCACCTCTCCTATGAAGACAGGCTGAGAGAGCTAGGGTTGTTCAGCCTGGAGAAGAGAGGGCTCTGGGGAGACCACATAGCAGCCTTCTAGTAACTAAAGGGGGCCTGCAGGGAATATGAGTGTAATGATAGGATGAGGGGTAACAGTTTTAAACTGAAAGTGGGTAGATTTAGATTAGATATTAGGAAGAAATTCTTTACTCTGAGGGTGGTAAGACACTGGCCCAGGTTGCCCAGGGAAGTGTCCAAGGCCGGGTTGGACGGGACTTTGAGTAACCTGGTCTAGTGGGAGGCAAGTGGGTTGGAACTAGATGATCTTTAAGGTTCCTTCCAACTCTAACCATTCGGTGATTCTATGGTTCTACGGCAGCATCCATTCTCAAAAGATAGTACCTCAGGATCCAAGGAGAGTCCATCTGCCAAATAGGGCCACTTCTCGAGAAAGCATCTGTGCAGTTGACATCCTTATTGTGTCATCCTTTCCTCTAGAACAAGATGGCATTTTTGAGCATCTTCCCTTTTCATCCCTGATCTTTCCCCAGAGGATCTTCTACTGTCATTTGTCCTGGTAGGAAAGCTAGCATTAGATCAGGATTATCTCCTTACCTTATATGTGCTCCTACATCCCATTCTTGCTCCCGGCAGTCACTGACTATTTCCTGGGGTTTCTCAGTTGCCGGCCCAACCTGTTCTTCTGCTCAAGGAGCCCTTGAGCTGCAGGTCAGCTGCTGCCTGCTGGTGCCAGCACAGCATTTCTGCCTCCATCCTTGCAATGTTTGCCACTGGTCAGACACCAGTGCTCCTCACTGTCACAGCATTAAACCCTGGGCTGTTGGCCATCTTTGTTATCCTGCATTTCCTGGGAATAACACCGAGAAGTAGGAGCTCAGAAGTGCAGGCACCGAGTGGCCGTCCAGAGCAGGCAATGGGATGCTGCCTGTGATTCCCATAGCGCTGGAGTTCCCACACAGCAGTGCTGGTTGCCTGTGGGCATAAGCTGGGTACTTGTCAGAGGTTTCCTGCAAAGCTAAAATGAACATGGCAAAATCTAGATAGGAAGATTGCGTGTTTCATCCCCAGACCAAGCCTCAGATTTTCAGCATAGCAACTGGGATGAACTGGGTATTATTTTTTTAAGAATTGCTAGCAAAACGTCTCTGCTTAAGATACTATTCACTCTTCTGACAGCAAGGACTCTGTCCATTCAGATGAATAGAAGCATCTGCCTCTTCATAATTCTGTCTAGGTAGTTCAGTCAACCAAGTACAGTGACTCAACGACCAGCTTTAGTAATTTTTATTTTTGTATAGTTTTATAGTAATTTTAGTTTCATTAATTTACTTGTTTATTGTTTCAGTATTCTTTTGAGAAGAGACTTAACTGATAAGTAACAGAGAAGATAACTTGCCCTCTGACACCTTATATTCTCATTCTCAGTCCATTATCCTAAATGCTGGAAGAGTCTGGACTGAGACCTCTTTGCCATCTGGCTGTCTTTCAATGTTTTCTCCTATGACACTTATCTCCATTCTATTTATGGACTGAAGGGCATATATGGAGCTGGATCATCACCCCACAAACTTTTCTTGTATCTGTGTCAGCATGTGGAAATAGCAGTGTCTGACCACAGACTCTGCGTACACATGACAACAGTAATCCTAACAATATTTTTAATATGTATTTGCAAAGAAAAGTGAAATCCAGAGACGTCTCTTCAATCTAGAGTCCCTGTTGTTCCTAAACACAGAAAACAACCTGTAGCAGAGAATAAGTGACCCCACCAGCCCAAACAGTAAAGGCAAAAAAATCCCAGTATATAGACAAAGTTTGAGTTAAGCTGCACGCAATGGAGTTATTTCTACTTTTATTCATTAGTAGTACGTTATCAGTAAACTCACAAATAAAAGTATATCACACTGTCATCAGCCTTTTCTTAATGTACTTTGAAAATATTCATCATCTAAATCTGTTTCTCTTTCAAGCCCAGCTCTGGAAGTAAACCAAAAAGATTAAACAGAGTTCTCCCAGCTCGGGCTTTATCATAGCAGACTGACAGCGATGCTCTGTCTTCTTCCTGTCTCTTGCTCTTAAATGTTTTCATAAGCGAATTTATTGTTATTAGTTCTCATTAGCACTGCCAATTTGGGGAAACACATTGCCCCTATTAAGATGCAGGCTGCCTACGTGTTCCTTTCTGTCACTGGTGTAACAGGTTTACATGAGGATTGTGTCAGTGAGAGGAAGAGAAGAGACTATCAACATTCCTCTTTTCATGGCCAAGAAATTTCCCCAAGATTTCTTCAGTGTGCAAGTTGCAAAAAATGGCTGTAATGCAGCTGTTGCATCAGACAAACATTGTCTTCTCACAATGGATATTCTGTGTCTGGATATTCTGTGCTTCCATCTTAGACCAGCCTAATCCCACATCATACAAATCTCAGCAGCCTTCCAAGTGTCAAATATCTACCGGTACGCTCTACATATGCTTTCTTGTTTGCATTAAATTGTTCAGCACTGACCCACATGTTGTCTGCACAAAATATTTCTTTGCCTGTATAGCATACAGCAATGTGTTTGGGTCAAATAATTACCACTTGCATATTACTAGTATTGTGCTGCTTTCAGACATTTTCTGTCTTCTCAGAAAAATAATTTTAAACCAATTTTATTACATAGTGATTTTCACTATTCTCAATGTCCTTGTTTTTCAGCATTGGGCCATGTAAATATCTCAATATTACTACATAATATTGTCCTCTGACAGAATAATTGTATTTTTTCTCACTTAAAAATTGAGTTGATAACTAAAAGCTGCACTTTTCCCTTAGCTCATAGCGAGCTTTTTCTGTTTATTTTGAGAAAAACAACATTCATGTGGCAGCACTCAGAAGCTAAACTCTGTTTCTTAAATGGAAACAAGTTATAGCTTGGAGCACTGATTTGCTAATTCAAGTTTTTCTGTCATTATTAGACAAGCAGATCACTAAATACAGCAAGGAGAAAGAAATTCCATATTTTCAAACGAACATTCTGAACAAGGATTTAAGAAAATTAATGGATGGCTATGCATCCTTTTGGGAAAACACAGAGGCTTTCAAAGAAGTAAAATAAGCAAATATTCCTGATTTCTAATGGCACGTCAGATACTTTAAATGATAATCATACTCAACTGGGTGACAAGGCAAACTATTATTTTACTTCTCTTTAGTGTTTGACACTTAGGTAATGTTTTACATGAGAGGATTTTTGCTGTACACACAGCAGAGAGTATATCATATCATACAGGTAAAAATCCAGTCCTTGTAAACCAGGAAATTCAGACTTCAGATGTGGACCCACAAAACCTTGCCTCTGGTCCCTGGTGTTGACACTGGGCAATTTTCCTCATGCATGCCAGCACGGGCCAGTGAACAGCTGTGTTACAGAGAGAGGAGTGTAAGCTGGACCAGTTTGGCACAGCAGTGATATACAGCTAGTGTAGCCTGGGCAGGAAGAGGGTACCACAATCCACCCAGCAGACTGCTGGCGGTAGGGTAAGCTTGTGTCATGTGCTAATGGCAAATAAATGAGTTAGAGAGTAAGCCAGCAGCATCCAAAGCTATCGCCTTACAAAATGCAGGAGATAAGCTGTTCCTGCCTGTGGAGTAAAGAGGCAAGGAGCTCTGACACAGCCAGGGACCTTTCAAATTCCCCCTTACTGGGCTAGCATTTCCAAGCAAAGCTTAGCACTTCCTTCAGCAAATGGATAAGGGACACGATGAACTAGCAGCAGCAAATATTAAACCACTGAGATCCTCTGGGAAAATCTCATTGCTGTGATTAATTCCCTGGGTGTGTCCAATGCTAGTAGCATCTCTTGACCTTAAAAATGTTTTCTTTAGGACTTGTGTTCCAGGAAGCTCTGGCTCAAATGCTTTCTGTTTGCCTTACTGACTACATCACGAATCCCATTAGGGAGTCTAAGGAATTATCAGAAGAATGAGCTTTTACACTGAAAATAAAAGTCAAGTATAATCTAGCAGTCACGAAAAATGCTGTACACTCTTAAGGACCTTATCCCTCATTGGTCTGTACATATCTCACCCATTTTTGACCAGAACTTAGAAACTGTAAAACGCTACCTGACTTGTTTGCGCTACACTTAGGTAAACACTAATATATTGGAAACCAAGTGATTCATATTCTGTGTACACACATTTGAGACCTGACACTCAAATTCTTCCCTTCAGTCATACCTGGCAGCTGAAGTGTCTTGCTCCCAGCCATAGGGAGTAAAAGCACCTTTTTCCACTGTTTGCTGCTTTGTAATTAGCTCTGGCTGTTGTTTTGGAGGTCCTTCCCTCTCCTTTTTCCTCTCCTGGAAATCAGACTAGATATTTAGTCACCAAATCTTTGTCCTGCTTTCACATAACCTACAAGCTGCCCCTCTGAGGATTTAAACCACACTCGTGTAGCTATTGACTTGAGCAGAGACTTGTGGAGTTGAGTCTGAAATCTGAAAAGTGTGGTCTCTTCCCAGATTTTTTTCACCTATTTGAGCAATATCAAGAATTTTTCACTTTATGTCTCTGATGAACGGTATGATCTGAATGTCTGAAGAGAAGGCTGCTCCATTCCTGGTGCTGCAACAAAGCTCTCATAAAGAGTCTCTGTAATATCAGCCCGTGAAGACACTGAGAAGGCTGGCATCCTTAGTGCTTTTAACGTCCCTGCTCTGACACAAGATCCTGTACCAGTCTGCAAGCATCTGGCTGCTGGGGGAAAATGTGCAGGCTCTCTAAGAGATTAGATATGCCCATTCGAGCTTAAAAGAAATGGAAACTAAATGTGATTGAAACATGTCAAAGTCTTCAGCTTCTGTCCCTTCTCAGGGGGCTCATCCCACACCTGGGCACTGGCATTTCAGGCAGCTCAAGCTGTGGGGAGAGGCACCGCAATGAGCAGCCCCCCATCTGCCTTCCCCCACCGCTCTGCACGGTGCTGCTGACCTGGAGCCCTGACTTCCCCACACGGCAGCACCGTTCAGGGCGCGAGGCAGTGCTGGGCCCATGGGGAGATAAGGGCTGATGGATGGCGTGGATGTTCTGGGGGATGCGATAACGGCCTGGGACCAACCCAGCAAGTATGCGGTGGGAGGAGATGCTCCCTGCTACTGCCATGGCCCTATCTCCCATCACTGTTTGGGAAGGAGGTGAGGGCCTGACCCTATGTTTATTGTTACAAGAGCATTTGCACCTTCTTGAGTGTAAAATCTTACCTGAGAAAAAGGTTGGAAAGTAAGCTTATACCTTCAAAAGCCTTTACTGGGCTTCCCAACCCGCACATGTACTCCTCCATCACAGTCCTCTGGTTCCTTGTCGTCCTACTTGCTTGAGCACAAGGTCTGCAGTGACCACAAGTGTGTTTGGTAGGTTATTCCCCTGTCTTGCTAGCAGTTCACACATGTCTAATTTCACCTTTTCTTGGTATTGTGATGCAGGAAATTCTTCCATCCCTCCTTTCATGTTTTAGTATCTTCAAGAGAAGCCATTGGTTCCCAATGTTTTATAATATCTAAGTCGTTCTTGCAACTGGGAAAATTCAGGATAACCCAGCAAGAGAAAACATGTTATGTAATGCTTTTGAAACAGTACAACAGGAGATTTCCACCATCGTGCTTTCATCTTTTTTATTTACACTATTCTATCTGCTACATTTATTAAAAAAAAACCAACCAACCAACCAAACAGAAACCTTCACAAACTTGAGAGTAATCCTTTGAATCTGACTAACAGGTTGTTAATATTGCTGCTGTCACAAAGACAACTGCGAAGATGAGGTAGGTTTTTTTCTTAAAAAGAAGTTGAAAAAACAGCTGTTTTTAAAAATGTGAGGGCACGGAATGTGGGAAATAAGAGCGGAAAAAATTTATTGTTATTTGAAGAGACTTTTAACATTATCAACCAAAGCCAGTTGACGGTCTCTTTTCAGGATTGAAGTCTCTTCAGCAAATGAGTGTTTAATGATCCTTATGCTCTCATTTTTGTAATCATTTCAGTCTGATATTAAATATGACTTGTTCAGGTGTCTCTCTGATACAAGGTATGTGTGTCAGTGCTTGGACAGAGAATAATTGGATTCATATCTCTGTTATGCTTTCAAATTGCTAGGTCAGATTTGGGTCTCTGGCTGTAAATTCTTAAATTCTATTCTAAGTCAAAGGAATGTGACAGATTTAGTACTTAGAATAAGTTATTAACTGCAATGATGCATAAACCACTGGCACTTTCAGAAATACAGCAGTCTACACTGCTTCTGTTTTCTCAAGAAAAAATCAAAATATAACCTTATTTCTTTTTTTCTTGCAGTTCTTGTAAACATTTTTCTTAATTAATCCATGAAGAGCTTGAAACTGATATGCCCATAGGTACAATCTTCTTACTTTTTCATTGCAGTAATAATTTCTGTTGGGATTAGTTTTCCTTTCAAAATTATAAAAGCAAGAGGAATTTATACACACACATGGCATTAAAGCATCACTAGCTATAAACAGAAAGTGCCTGTTCCTACCATGAACTGTTTATGAAAGACTAATATAGAATTAGGGGCTGTGTGGAAAGAAATAAAGAAAGACTGGGCGAGTAGGGAACTTTGCCAGCCTGTGCGCGTGCTCAGCTGAAAAATAGACAGAGTGACCTGTTGACTTTGTACGACTGAAAATACTTCAGTTTGCTTCTCCTACAGGCTGGTTAGTTTTGGTGTGCTCCATGCTTTCCACACCTCAGCCTGTTTTACCCCTGCTATTGCAAGAACCCTAATATGGACATTTAATATGGAAGCTGTGGTTCCTACAAGTAATTTTGCCACAAGTCCCTTGTGCATGTGGCTTGAGGGTTATCTTTTTCCAGCACTCCCAACTGGCATTGTTTATGAGGACAGGTTGTTACACTTCCCTCCTTAGGTAATGGATGATTGTCATTGGTGATTACTGAGGGCTTAGGAGAAGGCAAGCTACTATGCTTGCCAATAAATATGTTCTGGTTTTCAGATATTGTCTAAGGAAATTTGTCCTTCTCTAACAGTCTGAAGGATCACTGGGCTAATCTGAATGTCTGTATTTGGACGAAGGTCTGTGGGGAAATGTAGTCTTTTTTTACTACATAAACTGATATGTCCAGAAAAACAGAATAGAGTAGCAGTCCAGCACACAAACCGGATCTGGGAATTTTGATACATGAAATGTGGCTGTATCTCTCCACAGTTGGTATTTGCTTAATATAAGCTGAAAAACAACCACCATTCGTCACATTCCACATTGTGATATCCTCACAAACTGGCTAGAGCACTGTGCATGTTATTATTGCCAGCTATCTGTGTTCTCTTTGAAGCTATTTGCATGGATAACTTCAGAAACAAGCCAATTTTTAATTTTTTGAACAAAAAATGTATTTTTTCCACCAGGATGGTATTATCTTCCTTTGTTGTCGAAATGGTGGAACAGGTCTTCTACGTTACTGCAAGAGAAATGATGTAGAGTGTGGACTTGAACTCAGGGCTCCTACATCCCAGAAGAACAGCATAATTTCAGAATTGTGGCTCTCATTTTGACTGTAAAGTTTATCCTAGATCTGAAAAAAATGATGTTTTTGTAAAAAGTTTGCATCTCAGTATCTGCTTTCAGGAAAAGCTTTTACTGAAAGGTTGCCAATCAGACCTAACTATAATATAGAATATAGCATAGAGGAACTCTTGAAGAAATGGACTTTAATGAGTGTTATATCCTTTCTACTACAACTGTGGTGTTTTGGGAAAACTGCCTACTAGGCTAGAGCCAAGAGAATTTATAAAGCTGTCATGAAAGCCTACGACAACTAGCCCGGTCTACCTGAAAGGGACATTTTTGCTTACTAAGTAGCATAATAATCACAAGACATGATGACAATGTATTGTCTTTTTAGGAGTGCTCTCATGGTGGTTTTCACCATTCCCATTCAAAAGCCATGTTTAGTAAGCATTAAATATTTTCCCTGAGGTAGTCAGTACCAGAAGGTCTAACGGCTCTCAGCTATTAGCCAGCTAAGCACTAGTGATGAGGGCAAATGACTGGGAGATACTACTTTATATTTTTATGATCGTGGTAGTATCTTTATAACCTTTTAATCTTTATTTTTTTTCACAATATTATGCAAAGTAATTTAATATATGTATGACATCATGATGGCTAAATGCTTTGGCTAAAGTGATAAATTATAGGAAATCTTGAAGCTGAAACTGCTCTGCTATCTTTAATTCACCATGTTGCGTCTGGTTACAGCTGGGATCCCAAAGCAGTGGGGAACATTCAGTACCTATAAATCATGACCAGTCATGTGCACACTTATATCCTCACTCTTATTTTGTTATGAGAATCACTTTCTGCTGTTTTAGGTACCCTTGGCATTTCTGATGGTTTATGAATAGTTACTTTTATACCAAATGATATATTCTGCTGTGACAGTGCAATCAGAGACATTTTGTCTTTCACACATTTTGCCAGGTCATTGCACAGGCCACCATTTATTAGGGGTGTCAATAGTGCCCAACAGCCAGTGTGAAAATAGGAAGTACATTGAATGGTGGAAACAACTGCAAAGGAGTTTATTAGAACTGCTTTAATGTTTTGCATAACCACAACCTGTAGCTACTATAGGGTGGCA
The DNA here is from genome assembly GCA_013397275.1 of Burhinus bistriatus. Taxonomy (NCBI): domain Eukaryota; kingdom Metazoa; phylum Chordata; class Aves; order Charadriiformes; family Burhinidae; genus Burhinus; species Burhinus bistriatus. Next base: position 43,340 of record VYXH01005403.1, read on the forward strand.
ATAAGTGGACTGGAGTCCATAAGGAATGATAGAAATCTGTCAGGGAGTTGATTTTGATGTAAAGCTCCACAAAATGCAGGAATGAGAATCATCAGCGTGAAAGAAAAGTGAGCGCACAGTTCAGAAAATTGCTCCTAGGATCCTTCAGTTGCTACTTTATACTACATACAAAGCTACTGTGGTAAATTTGGGGATTCAAAAGTTGTTGTGCTTTTTTTTTAAAGAGTGGGAAAAAATACTGTCATTTGGGAAGTACAGCCAACTGCATTGAAATTAACTCAGTAAGTATTGAGGTTCCAAATTTTGTTTTTTAGAAAAAAGTAACAAAAGCCAACTCATATCTTGGAAAAAATGTTGAAACAGACTTTCATTTCATACTTTTTTTGATGTATTGAAGGTAGTTTTCGTGATGTCATCCAGATAGTTTAAATAAACTGTTTGCACATAAGGTTAACAAGCTGCAGTGGTAGCAGGGTCTGTGTGGGATTATATTAGAATTAATTTGATCAATTACTTTTAGTTCCAGAGGTCTCCAGATGAGATAGAAGCCAGCACACGCAGTTTGGCAGATGAAGAATCAGTGTAGTCAACACATGCCATGAAGGTAATGAACATTCTTTCAAACTTCATTTTTCATCCTGAACAGAGAAGACAACTAAGCCAAGACACTGCTGCTCAGAGCAGCCAAAATGATAACCATAAATAATCATAGTAGAAACCTGTGGCTTAAATGCAATTGAGAAGGATAAAATAAGTATTTTGACATTAAAATGATGTTGTTAAACCTGGAAGTTTCATTATGATTTGCCCTGAAGCTCATGGAGGTTACTCTACCTTGAGATGCAAGTTCTGAATTAAAAGATTGCTGAGCATTTTCTTTTGATAAACTACTTGCAAGAAGAAGCTAGGATAAACAACATCTAGTCAAATCAGGGGAAATCTCCATGACAATGTATTTCATTTCCACTGATGAACTGAAACTCAGGAGGATCAATTCTGCTGGCCAGCTCTCGTGGAAGACAGTGGGAGGCACACCTGTGAAAGGACATTGTGGGTTTAGTGCTGTCCGGTGCTAATACTCTCATATACACAAAACTCCTGATCATTCGTTACAAGTTTTTAACTGGGTTAGAACTACAAAATAGGATCACAGATTTGCAACACTTAACAACAGCAGCAAGCTGCCTGCAGTCCATATCCTGAATCTGTTTCATGCTAATGAGTGAAATTTGCTATTGGCTTGAAATTTGCTAGAATCAGAGCATAACTAAAATGATACCTTAGTGGAAATTGAAAATTGTGACAATAAATGCAAAAATGTAATCTGTCATGCATTGAATTATACATATACACTCTATTTTCTGTCAACTGCATTTTTCTTTCTTTTCCTGGCTCTCACTAACAACTTCTCTGTACGAGCAAGCTTGATGCACTTCCAGCAAGTCATGAATAGCAAATAATTGTGGAGGGTTTTTTTAACAAATATAATAATGTTGCTCTTCTTAAAGAAGGCCATTATATATTTGAATGTCTAAGTGTAGATTTAGAATGTGATACCTTATTTATATGGGAACATGCTATAAACTTTCATTTAACTGTAGGTGCACAGTTTCACATTAAGTCGAAATTGTCAGGTGGCTTGTATGTGTTAAAAATGTGAAAGTTCAGGATTCGTGTTTCATATTATGTAAGATTAAGACAGAAGCTAATACAGTTTAAAAAATCCGTCTTCATTATAAATCTGATGGATCTGTTGGAAAACAGAAATAGCTTGATTATTTCAACACAACTTTCTAAAATTACCACATTTAAAAGTAAGATGATGAAGAAATTAAGCACATTAGCTCTGCTCAAAATTTTGTTGGTCAGAATTGCTTATACCTTCAACAACTTCTTTCCAAAAAATCTGTGATAGCAGTGTTTGCAACCTGGTAATTTTTTATTTAAAAGTATTTTGATAACCTTATCTTTTATTGAAATATCACAGATAGTTAAATTCACTGCAAGCCGTCCTGTTCTGATTTTTAAATTCTGAGATCTACAGTCTCACAGTACTTTCGCTTAACCTGCACAACAGCAAATTCCAAGCAACCAGGTTCTGATGGCCAGATGTCCTGTTTCTCTCAGTACTCACTACAGTCTGCTCACCCATATGCAGCTGTTACCAAGTGATTCCTTTCACGTTCATACCTTGGCATTTCTCAGTCATGCAGCCATTGCACTGTGTTACCTTTTAACAGAGATCCTGGGCAGAAGTCCTGCAGGCTGCCTGGCCCATTGATTATTGTCATGTAAGTTTTAATCTGCACTGTAAGAGTAAAGATGGTCTTATTAGAGATTGTGTTACCCCTGTCTTCTTCCTTCACATCTCCCACTGTTTTTTCGATAGTTCAAATAAATGCTGTTTCTGCCTCTTCCATTTGCAGCTCCTCAGAGAAGCCGCAAGCTGTACATAGCGCAAGCATACCCGGCAGCCTGTGGCCACCAGGTACACAGCAAACCAGGTCATTAAGATTTACAGTTTGCAGGGAAGGCAGGGAACTTGGTGTGTGTAATCAACACCCACAGTTCATTAAATGCCTCTTGGTTGTCATAGGTGATGCTGCCTGTCAAATGGTAACAACCCACTGCACTCAATTTTGATAACATTATTTCCCTATCAAAATTTTGGCTGTCACAGATACAATGAAAAGTTGACAGTAGGCGGTTTTAAATGTTTTCAGTGTTCAGGTACTGGATGATATTACTCACAGGAGACAGTTGCTTTCACCATAGCTTTTACTAGACAGGAAACTCTACCTTCACCCTGCATCCACAGCATTACCGGCTGTCAGGATATGCTCCTTTAGGCTGTCTTGCTTGCCCTCTTTTATCCGGATACGTAAGAATGCACATCAGAAGAAATGTTTACTGACTTCAGTAAGACTTAGAATTTATATGTCTGGGAACACTCAAGAAAACTAATTCAAATTAACTAAAGGTGTGAGTTTAAAGTTGTGATTACTTTAACTGCATTATGTGCACATTCTCATTCAAAATTAAAGTGGCCCTAATTCGATTTAACTACATTTACTTCCAAAGTAAATTAATACATTCTAAATGAGAGTTGGCTACACAGAAATTTAATGTGGTTTAGCCAATCCATTTTAAAAGTTAATTCAGATTGATTTTTCTGCACGTTCTAGTCAAAACCATCAGCTCTTAAATCAGCTCTGAAATGGAATGTGAAATCCTATTTCATTTACGTGTGTAGTCTAGAATGTTACTTGCTAGCTCCCCTAAGGATTATTCTGCACGTCTGCAGCCTATGCTTTATACCTAAATACATTTTTTAAGAATTAAAATACAACTTTTGTCATTGGAAGAGTTTCTACATTACAATTACTTTGCAACAGAAGATTCCTACAGGAATGCCACGCAACCTCTCTGGACCTTAGATGAGTAATGATTGAGTGTTTTTAAAATGTATGTTCTCATGTCAGGCTTTGAGAGCTGTTGTAAGCCTTCAGAAGAAAGAGAAATTAACAGATTATTATTATTATATCATGAACCATTGCAGAACAGAACTCAGGGCCATAAAGAGTATGCACGTAAAAGAAAGCATCCCGAGCTGACTTAGAAAAGTTATTCTGAAATTAATGTAGCAAACATACATACAAATCCAAGCTCTTCATAAATTAAAAAATAATGGCTGTAGACTATAACGTGTAAGTCCAAAGATCCACATTAACTGCTGGGCCACTGTCAGAATGTCATACACTTTTTTGCTGGCTCTCCTAACATCAGAATGAAATGTAGCAAGAAAGATGATTGCAGATAATTCTTGATAAAAACCACTCCTATTAATACAGAGGTAGTTAATGATATTTTCTTAGAGCATGTTATCATGTAGTATGTGTTACCTAGTTACTAAATTCAGAGCAGGAGAGGAACTATTACTTTTTTACAAAGCTGAAGCATGCTTTATTTTTCTGGAGAGAACGGTTAGTATACCACTAATTCATTATTAGCTCAACCTCATTTATAGATTGATTGATAGATGGACAGAACAATATTTATTATATGTATAACCTGTAAAGTTAGAGAAAGACTTATGAAGTGCCTCAATGAGTTAGTAGAACAAATGTTACTGGCAGTCAATGAAGATTTGTGCTCCTAACCTTCTTGGTGATTTTGATGAGAAAGTAAAGATACGTCTGCCTAGGAAAGTGCAGTTGTACCACATCCTAGTATACTGCTTCTAATTTAATTAAGGGTCCCTTAAGAGTTTCTTTTGCGATAGCACACACTAAGACTGTGCTGCTGCAATGACTGTTGTTGTTATCAGTGCTTGCCCTATGAGGTTGGTGTGGATAAAGTATCACGTTACAGTCATACCTTCATTTTGTTGTGTTGATGAACCTGGAGAGGATAGCGTCTCTTTGAAAAATAGATTAATATCTAAATTACGTTAAAAAAAATAATTTGGGGGCTGTGAAAGTTAGGGGTAGGAAGAACTTTAGGATTCTTAAAGTTTGTGTTACTAAATGTGGGATAGATTGTTCTTCTGGTGTTTAGCTTGTACGAATACTTGATTTCACTTGCAACTGGAATAATTTAAATACTTAGATTCAGTTTACAGGTATGAATTTATTCACGTTTAATACTTTCACAATTTTAACATCTGGTCTTAAAATCTTATCTTTTTCTTTCAGATTAGTTGGCATTTCAAAGATCTAAAGATACTAAATCTTCCAAAAATCACATATATAAATTTCCAGCAAAGTGCCACATGTCTAGATCTAAAGCAATCTAAATCTTATCTTTCAGCACAGGCCTGTCTAGGAGCCATACAAAAATTTAAGCTCCCAGTGTGCATGCAAGCTGCATTCAGAAACCAAAGCCAGTTCTTGTGGTTTCAGCACTGCATTTCATACTTATTTATGGATATCTGTGGAAGTGATGGTCAATATTTAAGGAACTTCCTACCACCCCTTCCGAAGTCTCATAGGGCTAGTAAATATGAAATTATCTATAAAAAAAAATGTACAGGTGATAAACCTGTTATTTACATTCACGTCATATTTTGTGTCCTATGCCAAAGCACCTCATGGTATATACACCTTCTCCAGGATTCGTTCTTATGTTGATAAGATAAGGATAATTTGACACACAATATAACACACTGAACAAATGAAAGCGCTTTAATTAACTATGGAGTAAATTGATTCAGTTTTCTGTTTGGGAAAGGCTATTTAATATTCCTCCCGGAATGTACAAAGATTTCTCTGTGACTGCTGAAGTAAAATAGTAATAAGTGGGGCACATTCACTGAAATGTCTAAACGGCACTACCAACTTCATGACATAGAAGGTTTATTTAAAGTACTGTTGGTTACTCGATCTGCTCAGCCTATGGCCTATGAGCAGTCAGCATGGTCTGGTACAAATGCGTTTGCAAGCCTTGTATCTAACATATACTCTGTGTGTGTAAGCTGTAGTTAAGCTGCAATAAAGTGATACAAAAAGAGGTTAAAATTAGAGCTCCGTTTGTGAAACTGAGCCTGCAGTTCTGACTGCGAGAGGACAAAGAGGTGGGGGTTGGCAGACCTCCTGCAGGTTGCAATCCTTCGCAAAGGCAGCTGGCAGCTCAGCAGTGGCAAAAAAGGCTCCCTGAGCTCTCCCTGAACAGTGTCTTTACTGTCTTAGGGTTTAGACCCTGCTTCAGTGCAAGGGTGTTAGTTTAAACCCCTGCCAAATACAGTGATTTATCAGATTAGCGTATATCATGGGACAGCTCACGCTTATGTTGCAGCTGCACAGCTAGTGCTGTCCCTGAGGGACAAGAATGAATGGTTACCTCTGCTGCAGTGGTAGCACGGAGTGAAGCAATCTTACGTGAAGTCCAACTACAGAGTAACTCGTTAGCAATGACAAAATTAAGAATGAGGAACCCATCCCCGTTAGGATCAGTGGAAAAAACGTATAGATACTGAAATCTGAACTTCCAGGTTTTTGCTACTTGACCTATTATAACAAAGGAAATGAAGATGTATTAATTCCTCCTATCTCTGACATCTATGAATAAAATTTAGGCCTAATTACCATTCTTCTTCAAAGAGAATTAATCAGTGGGATAAAGCCTGTTCAAATCCAATCATATTGCAAGCAATAACTTGCTCCGTTTGTGGCATCCTAAACACTGAACTCAGCAATTTCCTACTTGAGTGAGTTTTGCATTTTTTGAATCATAAATGGATTTGGAGGAAACTCCGTGAAACAAGCAATTCTTTTAAGGTCACTGCTCCCTTAGTCGTCTGGGAAGCACACATATACATTGTGCCACCAAGGAGCCCTCTTTAATAGCAGCTGTAGGTGCTCTGTCTTGCAGCTCGCTGGCTCTTAGCCCCGGGTAGGGTCTGGCCCTTCCTGGCAGTCTCCCACCACATTTCTCTTCTGCTGCTGCAGCTGCTCTCGGCTCCGGGCCCACTGACAGAAAAGGATCGGAGATCTTCCTCTCTAAACTTCAAAAGCATGTTTTATTTTGTAGCTCCCAGGGGACACAGCAAGTAACTTCTGATGTGTCCCCTCACTCCTCAGCACGCTTTTTCCCGTTGACCCTCCTTTCCTTATGTCATGCGTGTGCATTCCAAGTTCTTCTCCAGTATAGCCAAAATTTTCAAAAAGGTTCAAGAGGGTATTTCTAGATTTCTCTACAACACCTAGCCTCCCTAAGAACCTTTTATTAAGGGGTCCATCTCCAGGCAAATACTTTACTCTGTATCCTGTACTAAACAACAGAAATGCAAGTATATCATGCTAAATTCTTCTCCTTCAGTAGAAATCACAGCATCTGTAAAAGTTTTCTTGCTGGCTTTCAAGCTCATTTTTCAAATCCTTAGTTCTAATTATCCTTTTACTATTTTTTCAGGATGGAAGGAGTCATTACCATAATGTAGTACAGCAGTCCCTCCGGTAGCAGGTTCTGTAACAACCAGGTACCTTCTGAGTCACAGCAAATCTTCCACAAAGGTATCTTATAGTACCTTGGGTGTCCAGTCATAGATAACAAGTCATAGCTCTTTTGGCACCGGATGAGCACATACAGCACAAAAAGACATCTACTGCCCTTAGACGTTTATCGTTTAAGACAAGAAAACATAGGTAATTTAAACAAATGGAAAAGCCTAATGAAATGGTATACTAAACCTGTAGACATGAAACATTAAAACAGAAATAGAAACATTAAAACCCATTTTTCTGAAGGTCTTTGTGACCTCAAAAAACCTCTGGATGGTGTCAAGGGGCCAGTATTGCAGTATAGATAACTCCTGACTAAAGAAATGGTAAGGGTCAGCTCTGCGGAACAGCAGGCTTTATTAAACCTGAGGTTTATTTAAGATACTGTAGCTGCACTCTCCAGCTTCCCTTCTGTTAGGAAACCTGATTTTTAGTATGATTGCAAACTCATTCAATGTATCTATACAAATAAGCACCATTAGGAAATCAGAATTAAATAATAGTCTCTAAATGTTGTTTTTCACATATACACAGAAATTTCTTTAATATGATAGCTCTACTGGTCAAAATAGAATTTTATCTGAGCATTGAAAGAGACTACTGCAGTTTTAAAGATGTTCCTATGCCAGATGTACATTTGCTGACTTCTTAGGCTTCAGTGTTAAAGCTGATAAGAAAGAACACTCAAGTGTTTTCTCTAAAGTAGCAGCAGAAATACAAATTTATTTTATTCTTCTTAAAAGTGCATATATTAATTTTGTTCAAATTTCCAAGAAAAAATGACTATTCATAAGAGAACAGGTATTTCAGCCTAAAAGGTAAGAATTTGATGTTACGGGGGAAAATATACCTCCAATTAAAGACTGTGGAGGAGTTTATTTGTCTTAGAACAATTCCTGCTCCAAGATGTTTGCAGATGGGGAAATACATATTTGCATCTGTTATATACAGCACAGTCTTGGAAGGTTACCTGCATCATTCCAAGGACTAGACAGTCAGGTCTAAATCCTTGACTGTGGCTGAAGAACTTACCCACTTGTTCAAAGGAGCTGGTGGTCTCATGAAGGTGGCCTCTACACTTTCACGTTTTGGACCAGGCACCTGACAGTCTTCTCTCCTGGTATTTTTTGAAGCTGGATTAGCTCTTAGCAGATCTTAGGGGTGAAGACAGTAGCCAAAGATTGTAGGCACAAACAGTAACCATCCTTGCGTGCCATCAGCCAGTCAGAGACTGACACCAGAGTTTCTCTGCTGGCTCTGTGCTGCCAGATGGTACCGGGGGCACTCCACTTGTGACAGACAAATTTGCCTTTAGGAAGCCATCTGCACTGGTAGTGGAGCAATAAAGACATCTGCTGTAACGGAGAAATGGCACTTGTTGCTGTCTCTAATGCTCTTTACATTCTGGGCCAGAGTTATGCAGCAAGACCTAGGAGGTGTAAGGTTATGTGGGAAGTTGACAGCCTCAAAAAAAGACCTTTCTGGCTCAGTCTTGCTCACTTAGACCATAAGGCCTTTTGGTTGGAGCCAAAATGTATGCTGTTCGTACAGGACAGTGGGCTCCCAGGTGATGATGTGGGCTATTGCAATACAAAATACTAAGAAGGTATTTGGTTATATTAGTATTATTCAGTGAGTGCCAGAAAGCGCAAATGGTGCTTTTGAAAAGCCTCAAAAAAAGTTAACTTAGCTCTGCTGTGTTGCAGTGTAATGAATAGTCACTTTCCAGCTAGTCAGAAGTGTAATTACAGCAGACTGCAAGCAAACAAATGAATTTATCTGTGGTCTCAGTTTGCAGTGCAGGCACACACATGCACATTGAAGTGCATGATGAATGATGATGAATCCATGATTCCCTTCTATATTCCTCTCTCAAAGCATGGGATTTGATATCTGCTTATAGTACAAAAGAGAGGATAAACAAGCATTAGTCATTTTTAACAAGAGAAGTTCGGTAAAAGGAAGCAAACAAAATCTGTCTTCAGGTTATGCTACCCATAAAAGAAATAAATTCAGATGTTGAGCTTTTGAGGGAAACCAATGAGAAAAAAACAGCACCTAAGTATTAAAAAAAGCCAAACAAAACAAAACAACAAAAAAACCCCACCACATCTTGACAGAGTCATTTTGGAGAGGAAAAAAGGGAAAAATAGATGAAGGAGACAATCATTTCACTGCATCCTCCACAAACAGACCTAGACAAAATAGCCTGTTAGCTTCTAAAAACACCTCTCTCTGGTCTGGAGAGGGAAGACCTGTTGATATCAGAATGACCCTTGCGGGATATGGGGGGACTGACCTCTCTGCCCAGCGACTTTGCCCCAGTAAGACACATTCCAGAGGCGGCTGCCTAACACCAGGCTTACTCCTCACTCGGTAGCAGTCAGTGCATTCAGACTTAAGTGTTTTGACAGGTAGGAGGATATCATGGCACAAAGCCATAGTACCAGTGCTGAAGAGAGAGGGGAGAGGCCTTGCCAAAATATACTCCCTCAAAGTTAGCTGCTTACTGTAATCGCACATCATTTATTGAATATGAAAGACAGTCTGATACAGGCAGGGTGCAATGACCTTGCAATTTATTTCACTTTTCTTTGTCACAGACAAGACACAGCTGGGTCAGAATGAGGTTCTTATCCACTCTCTGACCAATATATGCTTTTTTCCTCGCCTAACATTAGTTTTCTTTACACAGACCAATTAGGAGGAATTCCTCTTCAGAAGTTAGCAGCTCAGATACAGTGCAGGTGTTTACACTGACCCGGCTCAACTGCTCACTGACAAATCTGTCCAGAGCACTATCCAGTATCTCGGTGGTCTCCAGATAGTGCAGGGGCCCTGCCTTGCTGACCTTGCCAGTGCTTGCCCAGAGCGGGAAGGGAGACCACCAGGACTCCCCCCACAACCGTTACAAATAGCACTTGTCCTTGCATGGTGCATCCTGACACTTACCAGCTTGGATGGCCAGAAAAACAGTGTTGAGTTTTTTTCAAATACCATTTTGGGAACATCTTAGTGCATCACTCTGAGTTTCTCGCTACTGGAATGTACAGCCCTTATTAAATACGTCTGTGCAATTCCAGGCATTAGATGGTTTTCTTGAGTTTTAACAGCTTAATTTCTTTTGTGGCAAACAACATTACCACGCATAAGGTATTCATACAGAGTAACATGGAAAATGTATAAAAATACTAATCTTGTTAGGCAGATCCATGTTTTAGATGCTGCCCAGTGTCTGAGCTCTCCTCTTATCTGCAGGTCCTTTTGGTTAAAATAATTCGTGTGTTTTGTTGACATTATTAGACTTGAAGCCTTGAATGACTTAGAAAGTTTAAAAGTATACGTTCACCTCCTTTCGCTGCACCCAAATTCCCTTTCAGTCTTTTCATAGTATACAAACAGTACTGTACTCCCTGGAAACTTGACTGATTTCATTTAACTGCAGACAACCAGGATAAGTATATTATTGACACATAAGCAGATAACAGGATGTGGGCAACTTTTGGCAGGTGACCATCTAGTGACATGACAAATGTGCTGCTTTCATGCTAAGTGCCATAAACAAGCATGTATGTGTTGCCCTTTTATAATCTACAGGGAAGGTTACATAGATAGGGCGGTTCAGAGATCTATTCTTATGAAATATATATGCTGTCGGTAGTAAACATAGATTTATTTACTTAAAGTCACTAACTCTTAATGCACATAGCTGCTTAGGATCAGAAAGCTCTATATGTGTATTCAGTCAGCAGGCCCTGCAGCACTCCTATGGCAAATATCCCTTTGTACAGCTATACTGTATTTTTTTTTGCTTCAGTTCTGCTAGTTAATATTCAGAGAGTGCTTACTATTATTCTCCCAGGAAAGCACTGCATTATTTCATTTTGCCTGAACAGATCTTCCCCATTTGTTAATGTACTCTTTTCTCTCTGTGTTTTGCAGGGCATTAATATGGTTTGCGTGTGCTTGCCTGATCTCTTGATCTGAGGTCACAAAATTTCAGAGCACAAAATGCAGTCCAAGTCTTAGCCTCATAAATGAAATGAAAGCAAAATATTCAGCTCTGTAGTGCTCTCACAAATCAAACAGTAAGTGAAGGATTTAGGATTCTCTCTAATAAAAAAAAAGCTTACAGAGACTACTGAGTCAGGGATAAAGCCAAATAAGGCAAAGGTAAATAAGGTAAGAAAAAAGTTGTGCGTGGCCCAACTTCACAACCTTTACTCCCAGGCACATGGAATGCTGTTAAACAATAACAAGAAGTGGCAGATGATTTCACCTTTTGATGGTCTTGCAAGAAAGAAAGGAAACTAGCTTCAATACTAGTAGAGTCATCCAGGCACTTTTGAATTCCCTAGTGAGTTGGGATCCAATCAGTTTAAAGAAGGGGTCTCCCAGATATCTCATGGTGGATGTGGCAGAACACAACCTATAGGTCTCTCCCGAGTCCCTTCTGTGTTTTGTAACACTTAAAGCCGTGCAAAGAGATGTCATGCTCAAGGAGTTGGAAAAATAAACCCAAACTCACGTGGGAACGTGACTGGGGAAAATCAGCTCATGAAAGCCAAATCTGACATTAGTTTTGGACTTCATTGAATTTATTTTTTGCACAATCATAACCTCAGCTGTTGCTCTGGGAATTATAATGTAATGTTTTTCTTCATAGCTTTTAGGCCATCAATTAATGAATTCTTGGAGATTGTTACTATTTGTATAACATAAAATATATCAAGTTTATCTGCTTTCCCATGGTGTCCAATGAGAGGGCAATGAAGCCATTCTCCTAACTGAACTTTAATTCCAATGTCAACGAACTAAATCTTGATTCACAGGCACTGCTGGTGTAAACGTCCTGAGCACACTCCATGTCAACTCACAGTGCTTCTTAGAGAAAAGCTCACTAAAAATTCTATTTCTAGCTGCTCCCTGATGAACTAGCTCATTACTTTCATCAGTGGAGCCTTAGACTCCTCTACTCATCTTCATCTCTGGTTTAGCACATACATTAATAGACCCTTTGGGATGGATGTTGTGGAGACAGTATAAGACTGGTGAGAATCCTTTCCTAGCATCAAAGCTGGCTAGCAGCTCTGAAGCAGATCCACCTCCTAGGAATGATGGGAGCCCCTGCATATAAAGAGAATTCCTATGAATTTTTTAAATCAGGGCAATACAAAATTTTTAATTTTTTTTTTTCAGTTTGTCTTCTTCAAGGACCTATGTGTTTTTTTTCTGGTAACTGTTTGAATTCCCTGTTACTGCAGCTCACTTTTCTTGCCTACAGAAAAGAAAGGTACCTTGCCTAAGACCCAGTATTTTGGGGGGAGTTCCCAGGATCCTCACTGAAGTGGATGGGTGTCACCCAGACAACTGCTTAGAGCAGATCAACATAGGTGTTCCAT
>VYXH01005403.1:56010-71209 GCA_013397275.1 Burhinus bistriatus
TTCCATTTATGCGTGCAAATGTCACATTGCAAGTTACTACATGTGCACTAAGCTCTCGCTTCTTCCCTATTTTCAGGGCAAATGAATCTTTGCTATCAGACATTCAGAAATACAACATGCTTCGCAACTATTTTAATTCTTTTTCTTGCAAATAGAGTATAAAATTAAACATAAAAGTCCAAGCCTAATGAGTTATGTTATAAATAATCCAGTGTTTGACATTTTTTCTCTATGCATAAACTTTTTTCTTCTTTTCCATTTTAAATCATGATTTATGAACTGGAGTTTCACAATCCAGCTGCTAGCTTTGGGGATCCATTCCAGAACAGCACTGGAAAGGACAGCAGGTCATCTGGAGCAGAGGCTGTCATTGGTTCTTCCAGCTGGTCCCTAACCTGACAATGGCACTAGCTGCAGAACAATGCAGATGTAGTGACAGTTACTGAAAGAGTGTGAGAGTGAAAAAAATTAGAACAAAGGAAGTTGAAAACTGATTACAAAAAACTCTGCAAGAGTTTACATTATTGAAATCCAACTTTAGCGTATCTAAACAGTTTTGGTAACACATGGGTAGCCTGTACTGCATCACCATGGAGTTTACAAAAATGGGATTCTATTCTCCAGGCAGTTTTCATTAATTTTAAAAAACATTCTGTTTTACACAGTTATTTCCTGCCTTCAGGTTTACATTGGGTGTGTCAGCACCTTCCAAGAAACAGGCTGGATTTTTCACTGGGAGGTTTTTTCCAACAGATCAGATTCCCAAAAGAAGCACCCAGGTGGGAAGTCAGCCATCACTTTTGGCCTGGCTTTCAGTCATGCTGCTGGCATCAGGTCCATGCTGAAAGATTGGAGAAGGGAATCTGATGTCCAGGGAAAACAACAAGCAGCTGCCAGAGAACCAAGGGCAGGAAAGAGCTGCTTGGATGTGACACAGAGTAATCATTGTGCACTTATGTAGCATGTCCAGACCACAACATAAATGCAATCAGAGTAGGGAAAAATGGACTCAGAAAGTCTTGAGATGATTATGAATAATTACCAGCATCATTTCTGTGCTTGTTGCATTTCCATTTTCTTCAGTGGAAAGATACCATGCTGCCAGTGGCTCTTCTATAGCAAGTCGTTCATTCAGTTCTCTTCGCACCATCACCTGTGAAGATAACAGAGGAAATAAGGGCAAAGGAATGACAGAAGCTAGAAGGCAACAATTCCAGAAAAATAAGCTGTAAAATACCATGAGAAGGAAAATGAACACAAAACACATGGTTAACAGAGCAAAATGTTGGGAGGCAGGCAGGGTGGATCACCATATTGTTCCAGGTTCTGTTAGGCATGAAGTATTTTTCCTTCTATCTTGAAATTTTCATCTCAGTTTGTTCCAAAAATTAGAACAAAACCCAAAAGATTGTATGTTCTAAAAATGTATCTGTGCATTTTGTCAGGTAGGAGACAGATGAGCATCAGGCAATGGGATGAACCAGAAATTTCTTGAGGTCCATTCCAACTCCATCTCCTACAATCCCATGATAAGGCAGAACGTTATCACAGACAGATACATAACTGACAAAAATAACAGATCGGGTTGAACAAATGTGAGAGACAAGATAATTTTTTTAAAAGAATTCTTAAGAAAATACTGTATAAAGGATTTATATTGTGACAGAATGATCTAAATGATTTTGGTTTATGTTTCAGGATTACTATCTTGCTTCACGTGAGTCAGAACACTTGTTTGTGTTGGATGCTTCCCTTTTAAAAAATCCCCTGTGGCTTCTTTTTCACATATAAATAAAGTTGAAAAAAATATGTGAAGTGTGGATGAAGGACGAAAAACAACAGATCCAGACTCCCTGGTACCATTCAGTGGCAGCAGATGCCAAACATAACAAATAAGTTTTACAACAAGCTTTATGCACTAGTCACCTTTTTCAACAAAACTCTGAGGCAAGAAAAAATGAGAGTTTAATTCTGTGCCTCTTGTTAAGCCCTTTTCAACAATCCATAAAACGTGGGTATCTCCAATGCAATTAGAGAATCCACTGCTGCTTTTATGGCTACAGTCTAAAACTGAGCAAAAGGAATCAGTCTGCAGAAACTGTGTAGGTCCAAAGGTAACAGATGCCACCCTGCAAACCAGAAGAAAGGGCACAACCCAGGCTGCTCCCTGTTTTACCTAAGATCACTTATACAGAGACGATTGTTGAAAGACATTGTTCAGACAACTGTGTAGTGTCTCATGAAAAAGTTGATACACATGTGATCAACTCCATATGTATTAGAAAGTTTTCTTACTACCTTCTCAAAACTTTCCCATATGCAAATAAGCCTTTATTTCTTGCCACATTATGAGGGAAACGCAAAATGGTTCACCATTACTTTTCTTTACACCACTCTTTACAACTTCTTATATATTAGATCAGTATCATGTCCCTCATTGTTTTCTCATCTTTTCCTCACAGATCATGTTATTTAACCTCTTATCCTTCTTGTTGCTGTCCCTTGAAGTTCTTTTAGTTTGTCTACATCTTTCTTACTGCGCCCTGCAGACACAATATCCTTGGCCTGGAGCCTGAGCATTGAGTTGAGTAAAAACACCCCAGTGTCTCTCTCATGCCTTATATAAAATTCTCCTGTTAATATTCCCAGAACAAAAATTGCTTTTGCAGGTGATGCCCTCAGGATCAACTTGTGGTCTGCTCTACACTCTCAATTTCCTGATGCCGTTTTGTTTCCTCTCCAGTTAGTTCTTGTTTTGTATTTGTGCATTTCATGTTTGTTTCCTGACTGTGATACTTATTTTTTCAAATTCTAATAGACAATTCTGAAGTTCTTTAATTTCAGAATTTAATCCTCTCACTTAGTGATAGAGCATCTACAGATTTACTAAGTCTGAATCTTTTTCATCAACTAAATCGCAACTGAAGGACTGACCCATAATAGATAACCTGTGTTATCAGCTTACAATGTCTTTGCATTTTGGTTGTGAAGCATTGACTATTCCTTTCTGATATGGCTTCTTGACTCCCTGTTGTGGCAGATAGATGAGACAATAACTTGCTGCCACTTCTGATCAGTTTCAGATAGCTTCTCTGGGAAACAGGGGTGTCTTTGAAAATGCCTGTCACAGTAATCACTCAAAGCTATCAAGTGAAATGTTTTTTCTAAAGACAACAGACTACTTTGGGTTGCCAGTCAGTGCTGTCCAATGGCTTTGATTGAGTAGATCAGCATTTTTCAATATTACAAGCCATTTCTTACTTCTTTGTTCATTCGTATATTCCTCATCTGTTTGGATGGACAATGTGTGAAGCACTTTTTATCTGGCTAAGTGGTGCACAGGTTTTATGGTGCTTTTCTGGTGTACAGCTCTGGGGCTTTTGTGACTGAATTTGGTATCCGCTTTGTAAAGAAGCATGACAACAGGTTCCAGTCATATTACTTTAACAGTAAATGTTGGTGCACCTAGTTCTCTACCAATGTAGCTACCTAATCAACCTCCAGAAATGGTACTCCCTGGACAGTGGATGTTTGAAGTTAGCCACCAGAGGGAGTCTATCTAGCTCCAAATGTAACACAAAATACCCTGTGATCTCCCAGGAAAAGGACTATTTCAGACCATAAATTCGAAAAGAAAGTCTGAGGATACGGAATATGAGGACATGAGTGGCAACCTTGAAGTATGTTCGGGGTATAAACTGTGTTTCCAAGTGTCGTTTAAACACCTGTGTTAGAAAAGGAAGTCTCTTCATTTACTGAATTCATAAAATAACATGCTGCTTATGCCAGCTTTGACATAAATGTCTGGGAAAAATAAAATCCAATGCACTGTTTTTCTTTGAGGAAGAAAAAATACAAAATCCTTTGATTGAGACCAATGAATTTTTCCAGAAGTAACATGCTCATCTAAAATAATAGGTTCCATGTCAGCATACTGACTTCGCAAAGAGAAATATATTCTTGGCAATAGCTTAGAGCCGTTATAAGAGAACAGAAAGCTAACTAGTCCAAAATACGATTTGCTTCATTTTTTGTACTTCTGGTTAAATAACAATATGGGAATTTCCTAAGGCTGGTGGTTTATGTTAATGATTTTTTAAGAGAAGCGGCTTCCAAATAACATTTACTCTCTAAACCAGAAAACCCACAATGCATTCCTGTCATACTGAAGTCATAATTACAAATCCACTAATGTTTTTCATTTGATTTAATTTGGATATACTAATGCTTGGTTCTAATAAGCAGTACAATGTCAGCATTTAAGTTTTTCATCCATCAGAACCTCAGAGAAAAGTTTCATTTCCTCTGTTTTAAAAAGCTTCAGCAAAAATGTATCAGCCCCTGAAAAAAATACAAAGGAATTTATCACATGTAATATTCAAACAGGTTACACTAACTGTGATCTTGAGTCAGTATGCATAAATTCCTTAGATCACACTGAAAGATGAAGATGTATTAAATACTTTTAATTCTACGCTGAATCCCACGTTGTCTCAGGGCATATGGAAAAACTAAGCAAATGGCCATATCTTTATATACCTGCCTATGTTCTCATCCTCAGTACACCACAAATACAGGGGAGAGGATACACAGTGCCTCAAGATAGGCCACCCTCCCCCAATCCCCCTCCATTCCTCTGTACCCAGTGAAAGGATGTAAGGATGACTGCTAGACCTTTTCTTGGAGCCTGGAGGGTGGAGAGTGCTGAGCAGAGGTCAGATCCAGTTCTTTGAGACATGCTCAGCCTTCCTCATCCTTTCTCCATGACCACTTGGTACCCGGACCTGGCAACCTGTATCAGACAGCACTGCAAACATCTGTCTTCACAGGTTCCTGCAGCCTAAACACCTGTGCAAAAGCATTGGTGCCAGCGCTGCGCTTGCATTTCTCCCAGTCCTCCCAGTCTTCACCAGTTCTTCAGATAATGCTGCCTCTGGGACAAGCCTTGCTACATGAGCAGCCTGCTCCACAAAAATGATGTGCCAGCATAATTTTTTCAGCCCTTCTTTGATGAATAGGTACACAGAAGTCAGCCTGGCACATGGACTGGCTCGATGACAGTAAATGCTGGGGCGCATACCAGGGTAACAAAATGAATAGACAGTAGCTGCCAGATGTATACTCCTCTTAGCGTGCTGTCAGGGACAGCAGCGATGGTGAGGACCATGTAGACTGCCCCAAAGTCTGTTTCTGGACCACCAACCCACAGGCACCAGCACCCTCTCCCATAGGGGCAGGCAGTGTCCTGTTGCTGCATGGTCTGTGCTCCATCCTTTTCTGCTCCATGTAACCAGCTCTTTCATCTGGGGAGGGGATGGGACATCTCTACTGCTCCAGCGAGCATAGGTGAGGCAGTTGCTTACTCTGGTCATGACTCCTACTGCACTGAGACACCCAAGTGGATTTCTTCCTTGATGGAGGCAGGCACCTTCCCAGCAGGTGCCTATTGCTAGCATGGCAGTGTGAACTTTTAGGAAGTCTCCGGGGTGTTTATGTAAAAGCCAAAGAACAACTAAAACTCAATCCACACAGGTGTGTAAGTGTCCAACCCTTTTGATCTCATTAGGAAACAGGTACCTGACTGATCTTGGGGATGTAAAGTAAATTTTTAGATAACTAAAAGCATGCAAACAGTTGCCAATCTCACTGCACGTCTGTTGTATGAACTGCCTTTCTATCTATGCTATATGATGATGGTCATATAGCTGCTGCTGACAAAACTTAGCCAAACATAGGAACAGAGCAATCACTGAAACAAAGCAGAACTACAGTCCTACGCCAACCACTAAAAAAATTCTCCTCCCACATAATAAAATGAATATAGGGTAAATCTTCCAAATATCAAGAAGCAGATCATTTATATTTTAAAACATGAAGACTAATTAACCTTATAAATATTTAACTTAGTTTAACTACGAGTGACACTACACCATATAAATGTCTAAGCCTTTCTCAAGGTTTCAACTACCATGTCTACATTCAGATTTTTGTACTGAACCAGATTTATTTAATTTTTATAGATCAAAAAGTACTGCAACTGAATAATAGTTCAATCATTGGGTATGACAAAATAAATATTCTCTAAACATGAAACTTAGTTCTTAACTATTGTTCCAAAGCCATCATGTTCTTCACCACTTCTCACATGTGCTATTCATTACTTATTTGCCATGCAAGACCTATTTAATATTTTTAGTTCTGTGTTTCTGTCACCAAGTACTTGGGAGTTGTTTCCAGACCATCTGGGACGAAATCAGTCAGGCTCGTTCAGACCGCAAACCCAGCTGGATCCTGCCTGGGCTGGCAAATCACTTCTGACTGCTCATCTCAGCTGGTCAGTTGGGGGACCAGTGCAGCAATAATCTCCCATAGGACAGGGCAACAAAAAAGAAAGAGCACAATCACATCGTCTGCTAACACAAAGGGAACCACACTGATTTTTGGGCAGAGCCAGGTGACTCATCTGCACAGAGCAGGTACTGCTCCCAATCTGCACCTTAAACTGCCCATTGCAACCAAACAGTTCCCAGCATTTTGATCTTACTGATTTGGCCGTTCACCTGATGGCTTGAAACAGCAATCACTCCCACCAGCACTGCAGACAGGTCCACTGTGGCAAGCAGTCAGAGACTGTGGACAGCCAGGTGAGCAGCTGGGAAAACATAGCTTTGAAACACCTACATACTTTGTAGAAACTGAATTGGTCTATAAAGAGGAAGGTGGGTATATTGGTTGGAGAAAATTATTCAAAATAATTAAAAGAGCTCAAATATCTTGAAATAATTAATGCCATGGACTGCTTGTGTTTGTCGTTCCGGATAAAACAGCTTGTCAGCTGTTTACGATCTACATTTCTAGCATCAGGCAGGAAGTGGGAGGCTGACCTTCCTTCTTCCATTTTGATCTGTAGAACTGCAAATAAGAAAGAGGAATTGAGATATCAGTCCACTATCCTTACATTAATGTGCCAGCATACTAGCAGCCACAGGAAGAGAACTTAGTGATCTCCAGGATAAGTAAACTTTTTTTGCTATATGTTAAAAAGTTTGCTTCTCAAACTTCTGACTGATATATATATATATAAATATATACACACTGATAGATATATACACATTGATATATATATCTTATATACATATAGATAGAGTATAGATAGAGTATATATACTCTATAGAGATTATATAGAGTATATATAGAGTATGGAGTGTATATATATAGTCTCTAGATACCACATATATAAACTATATATTTATATATAAAAATAATCTATCTATATACACTGATATGTAGATGTATATTCTATCTCCCCACCCTTCCACTCTCTATGTATTGTTTTATAGTGGCTTTTTCCATGTGGATCTACATATTTTGTATCTAAAAGATCAAAGCTAAAAAAGATAAAAGATAGCTTGTGTCAAAGAGGACATCCACCCGAGTTGCCCAAGGTAAGGGCCAAAAGTAAGGTAAGACTTGCTACAGGTTTCCTGTGGGATCGATAGAAAGAGATAAGGGAGATAAGTGGGAGTGATCTAGAGTAAATTGGAATTGCTTTCTGAAGGTGTGTATCTCCTGCCAACTAAACAGGGAATATAGAAATGAGGATGCTTACATTACAGGCAATTTAATATCATACTTAAAATTAGGTAAGACAAAGGTCTTTACAATCTGTCTTTATCTGAAATGGAAAACATTCCTAGGACAGACAGTCCCTCCTTACAGTTGTGCTAGTCTTTTTTGAGGACTGGTTGGGTGAAGTTAAGACAATCCCACCATGTGCCACTCTGGAATGCTCATGCAGAATTGTATGAGTATCGCTTTAAATTCATACTAAATTCATCCTGAACAGGTTCAGTGATTTCACTAATTAACTTACTGGCAGAATCATACTTGTGACCTATAGTATTGAAATGAGATGTTTGATGCCTTGTTTTTTGACATACACAACACTAGGTTAATCAAAGCAAAGAAAATATATTGTAGAATACAACATAAACTAGATAAACAGAAGATGAGGAAACTGCATGCACTTTTCTGTAGCTAAATTTCTAGTTTATGGAGGTCAAGCACTTAAAAAATCCCTTCTAAGACAGCAAGCGAATCTCAGTGGTTTGTTTCTGAAGTTCCCATCTCATTATCAATGAATTGCTCACTATCTTATGACAGCATGGTCCACTGAGGACCTCCCTGAGCTCTTGAAGAGGTTTCCTTAGGAAGAAATTTGAAAATGTGATTATTAACTTCTTTAGACAATATGTTGATTGCTTTCTTAATGCTCTTGAAAGATTAATCTTTTTTTCTTACTCTGTGTTTAGCATCTGTTATCACTTGAAGCACAAACTTGAAGGAAACAGATTTTCCAAGACCAAACTTATGCCTCCACAGGATAAATTTAGCTGGAGCATAGTGAAATAAAATTTGTCAAGGAAGGACAATGTTGTAAAGCCAGATTTTGGATTAACATGTCTGAAAATATCTTAAAGAAAACAAATACATGTATTAAATACAAAAATACATGTGTTAGATACTGCATTAGCTCTAGTGGCAACAGTGCCAGACTCTCCTTTTTCATTGCTGTTCAGTAGATGTTTGCAAGCTTTCCCGTTACTTACTGGGAAAGCGGTAATCAACATTAAATTGATAAACTAATTGTTTTAACAGCCAGAGACAGTGCTATTTGGTGGAAATCAATTATGTTAGAAGTTTTTCATTTTTCCTACTTATCTTTTGCCTAGTCTGGTTATAATGTAGACAGATGCCCCAAGTCAATTTAAAGCAAAATTGTAAATGATGCAAATTACAGCTGCATTTGCACTGTGGAACTTTGAAATAAAGCAAATACTGGTTCATGCATACTCGCTGTGCAATTTTCAATAAAAAATGGCTTTCACGTGCCCTTATCTTACATGATCACAAAGTGGGAAAAAAATCTCAGTGGATTCCAGATTATGCTCTGAAAAAAAACGACTGGAGACATTTAAAACAACTTTTTCTGGCGCCTAGCTCTCTTAATCCATGCAAATGCAAACATTTTGAAAGGTATTTTTAAGTTTGAGTGTGGTTTTTGTTTTCTTTAATTTTAGGGGTCTGGTTTTTTTAAAGCAGCAGCAGTACATGTGCCAGTGCATCTGAAGGGGAG
The DNA here is from genome assembly GCA_013397275.1 of Burhinus bistriatus. Lineage (NCBI taxonomy): Eukaryota > Metazoa > Chordata > Aves > Charadriiformes > Burhinidae > Burhinus > Burhinus bistriatus. The sequence continues at coordinate 65,147 of VYXH01005403.1, forward strand.
GGAAGTAATTTTTTCTCAGACTAATTTTGGATTAAGTATTATTGATAGTATTTTGAGTCAGGTTAATTCTACAGCCACTTTATAATTTTTATGAAGACAAATACCATAATCAGCCAACAAGCCACATTTAAGATTAAGGCTTAATAACTTAGAGAGTTTGTAATTTAGGATATATGCATATGCTTTGCTGGATGAGATTTTCTCACCTAACCGCAGTTGTCCTACAGTCAAGCATCTATCTATGTATTTGTGTAAGCATCCTCTCTAGGCAATGGAAATAGGTACTCATCAGGCAAACCATCCTAGCATAAGAGTCAAAGACAGGCAGGATTCTAGAGAAATCATCTTTTCGTTTGATTGTCTCCTTCCGTAACCTACAAATTGAGCTGAATAGCTTAGACTAGATTCCTGCCTTTTAGCCAGCTAAAGTTACACCAGGTAAAATATACCCAAAATGCATATGAAAATGCTAAGGGAGAACTGAAGTGCAGGGTTTTGGAGCCATGTGTTGGATATGCGCGTTCTTAAAATTCCAACGGTGTTCTCAGAGAGCAGATTTTCGTTCTTTTACTTTCTGCTTTAAAATCAAAGTGAATTACCTGAAATCATCCACACACAGCAAACTGAGAGGGGCAAACTATTTTAAAGCACCGAACACCTATATAAGAGCAGATGCAACACCTCCCTCCTTTTGTACCTGCGTAATTGCAGCAGAGGAATGGCTGGAACATGAAACCGTGGCCCTCCACAAGCTCTTTGGAGACCCACTTGGCAACTCCCTAGCAATGGCTTCAAAGTCATGAGAACACACAAAATACATTGTCTTCAGTGTCTGGAATATAAATAACAAATATTGTTCCTTATCTATCCCAAAGAACTAGTTGCAACGCTGCCCTTGTCTTTTATGCACATTTTATAAATGGATGAATCAGCCAGAACTATATTTTAATGTTTTAAGAATGCAGATCTTTCAGAAAAGTCCTGTGATCAGTAAAACCTGCTTTTGTTCCTATGGTAACATGTGAAAACTCTCAGCCACCTTAGAGTATAGCAAGGCCCCCCCATCACTGGAATCCCACAGCACGAGAGTAGGCTGCTGTATGTGAGTATCACAGCCTCTGCTGTGTGCCAAGCAAGTAGGAAAATAAGCTTCCTTCCCACAGGCTCAAGACTTGGCAGAACAATATGGTGGTCCCAAGGTTTATATTTATGGTGGTGAACAGGAGAAGAGATTACCCCCATTTTTGCTGCATGTCACTTCCATTTTCTTCCATGCTGCCATCTTCTCTACCTTCAGGCTTTTGCCATGATTCTTCATGAGGTTCTCACACATGCAAAAAGCTTCCTCTTCATTTACATTCTCCCCTACTCCCTCCTCAAATCTACTAAACTAAGATTAGCTCAAGAATTGTAACTCTTTGAAAGAGAAGACAATATAAACTTTCTTCACCTACCGAGGGATAACACAAAAATATTTTGAGCTCTCATCTTTCTAAGTCCTACACTAGATGGAGATAGTACTGCTGACTGAAAGATGTACACTGAGATGCAGCTCTGGTTACTGGATTTTTTTAATGAAGTGTGTGCCTTCAGCAGACAATTTTCTTTTTTCTTCTAAAAACAGACACTTGGAAATGGATTGTTGGGTTTTTTCCCCAAAAAACTATTTTCATTATGATTCTGACCCTAATGGTCTCACTAGATTAAATTTTCCCTGGGGAAATTACATAAAAATAAATGGTAATGTTAAGTTCTCCCCTGGTGAAGCAGTGATGGTGAGAGTTAGGAGGCATTTCTGAGCAGTTCCTAATGCAGTACCAGAAACCAGCTGCAGAAAAAGAGGATCACCTCTGACCCTGTCTCCCAGCTGAAAAAAAGAAAATTGTCCACAGTTGAAGAAACTTGGAATTCATTAAAGAAAAAATGCGTAGTAGCTACATGAAACCTTTTCTCTGACCGGGGGAATTTTCAAATGGTAACTCTTAATGGACTACACAGGGATGGCACCACTTATTCGTCTCTGACACTGTGCTGAAGGTCCAGCCTTCTTCCCCCCACTGTTCTGTTTTCCTAGGTACCCTTGTATCATCCAGTTTTGGATGAAAGAATGAAGACAACTCAAAACATCAATATAAACAGACAGCTCTAAAAAAAAGGAGTCAAAGAACATGCACTGAAAGGAATTGCTATGAATATGACTCAGGCAGCAGCTAAGATCACATATGAATCTTTAAGCAGACTGACTGCTTCTAGTGCTCCTACTCTAACTGAAAGTCCTAGCAAGTTAGAGAATAGTAAAAAATGGATGTTGACTTTATTGACTTGTTGTCAAAAACCTTGCAACAACTTATCCCTCATAAAATGAGTTAAAATTGATTAATAAAATGCTGCAAATGTTCATATCTTATACAAGACCAGCTGCAGACCTTACGTGATTTCCTTACATTCTCTGAAAGTAGGAAAACAGGTCAAGACAACTTTATACTTACAGAAATGTATGAAATTGACTTAGTCATGTACCATGGGCTTGCAGTTACATGACCCAAAAATTTTACTGGGCTGTAGCAGAACAAATAATTACTGGGCATTTAGGAACCTTTAGCTCTCTTTAATGTAATTAAGACTATGCTTCTCTCTGTGGCCGTAAGCAGATAGTTGAAGAAGGGTTAGCTTCAGGCAAGTGCATATGATGCTTCTTCCAAGTATTGTCCCACCTCCAACCATTCTGGGCTTTTTAGATGCATGGCTTCTACTTTGGCAAGGGATGCCTCAGGTCTACCACCTGCTAACAACATCCTTACATTTATTTTCAGCGTGACTCCTGTACTGGGACACAACTCCTTGTGAGCTTTGAGAGACAGCGGTCAATGAACAGGTGACTGAAGCTCAAAGCAAGTCAGGATATCTCAGAGGTTGCTGTGTGTCTCTCATCAAGTTGCAATGTCTTGGTTTAGATTTAAGGCTAGTAGTGCCAAAATAAAAACAAAGCTTTGCTGGAAGGCATTCTCTCTCTTGTAAAGCATAAGCAGTGAAAGACAATCCTGATAGCAGCTGAATGCACATCACAGTAACCAATGTTTCTTGCTTAGTTCTCACCTGCCATTAGTGTTTACAAAGATGGAAAAAATTACTATTCTTCTACATCATCTTACTATTGTAACAGGGTAAACATAGCCAGCTAATGTTACTAGAGCTTTGTATTTTATTATACTGCAACATCAGATGAACTGGGCCACAGAAATTCCCATTCCATTAATTGATTGAGGGCAGTACCTGTCACTGCTCCAAAGGTGAATGAAGTACGTAACTGGTAAAAGACCCAGTCTCTTTCACATATATAAAAATTATTTTTCTCTAATAAATGAAAACACTGGCCACTCACTGGCAAAGACGAAAACAAAGGTGACAGAACAAATTAATTTTTTGTAAATATGCAATTAAATACCCAGATGGAAAGATGGCACATGCTTCACAGAAGAACAGTCATCATGATCTGAAGTGTAATGTTCATTTGGCTTACTGGATGAGTGGGCACATGTGTCAAATACACAGATTTTGTAAATATTTGTGTTTTGTAATTTTTTTTAGGAAGGCTGACTCACCGCAGAGCTTTACTGCTGTGAGCAAGTGCAGGCACTACACAATAGTACATTATTCCTTTTTTAATATTTTATAAATGGGAAAAATCAAATCTCCAAAGTCATCTACTCTAATTGTAAGCACTCTGGTGGTTGTTGTTCCCTCACTGCACTTAGCCATTTTCTTACAATATCTCTTAGCGAGGAAATATTCGTTCAGTATTTCGTGAATATTTATCTTTTATGACATTTTCATAAGGAAGCTAATGAAACATTATATGTTAATCTAATATAGAGTAGGTACAAAACTGGTTAGAAAACAAAGTCAAAGACTATTTTTCAGTGATTAGCATTTTTATGGAAGGATGCATTGAATTAAAGATGACAGTGGTCTGCCATAGCCCTGATATGATTTTATATTCTCATCAGTGATGGAACCGGGACAATGCGTATTATATTTGCAAGTAATACCAAACAGCTGTAGCATAGCAGGAGAATTCAAAATGGTCAAAACAGATTGGAGTAAATGTTGGTGAAAAGAAAGACAAAATTCAGTGGGGAATGTGAGATTTTACTCCAAAGTCTGACTAAACCACTTCACAGACACAAAATGAGGCCAGTATCAGCCCTGAATATGCTCACAAACTGAATGAGCCCCAACAGTAACATGCTGCTACAAAGTCATACTCCCTATGAGGAGGTATAACTGGCAGGATAACGGTGGGGTTTTAGGTTAGGCATGAGGAATAACTTTTCTGGTGCTAGATAGCAAAGCACTAAAGCAGCTTGCCTGCAGAGTTTTTGGGGTCTTCATCACTGGAGGTGTTCAAGAAAAGGTTTGACAAATATTTTCCAGCAAATGGACAGACAATCTCCTGTGGCTCCCTGCAGATCCAAACCCCAGGGGCTGACCTTGAGCTTGTATAACTCATTATCTCTTTCTCTTCCAAAATAGCTTCTTAGACTTGAGTTTCTTTCAGTTTCATTGATATTTCAGTTGTTAAAATGACACAATATTGCAGTGGTTATTACATTAGTACAATACTAAGATAGAGTCAGTGAAGTCTGACACATGTAAGAAGTTACAAAAATCTGATACATTTGATAACAAAACCTTGATTCACATTGCTTGGAAGCTTGTCATCTTTATTTTGCATCTAATTTAATTGGGTTTGGACAGATGGACAGCAGTATATCCAAGCAAAGTAATAAATGGAGTATTGCCCCTACCCAAATAACTTGTAACTATTTCAATGCTTCAGCACATCTGTGGCCTGAACGAGGGAAATGACACAGAGCCCTAACGCTGTTGTACTGTTCCTTTTAAAAGCCATTTTAAATCGACAAGATTATACTCCCCAGTGAAACCTGTTTCTGCATGATAAAAGTTTTTTTTATTGTATAACAGCTCCCAAGAGTATTTATGCAGGAGACATTTTTGATTTCCATACCTCCTCTGAAAGGCTGGATGGCAAGGGCTTGCAGAGCCCACAGCTGCTGCGCACAGAAGCAGGAGAGGTACAGTGCAAGTTGTGTGCAGCAGATGTATTGACTCAGAGGAACTGCTGGCTGGTGGACTAAAACCAGAAAAGACCATTTTTTGAGGATTCTCAGCTCCTCTCAAGGCTATTCAAGAAAGTATGGGACCTGACAAAGGCTGAAAAAAGGAAGGAAATGGACAGAATGGTGAAGGGAAGAAATAAAAGTCCACCCCTAAAAATGAGTGTGGGTAAGGCTAGTACTGTGATATTGAGACTTGCTGCCTAGGTGAAGAAACTTTTGAAATATTAGGTATCCTAGAAAAAAACAAATCCTAGCTGTCCCAGATTGGGCATCCAAATTAGTAAACACTTCAGGTTTTAATTTTTCAGTCTCTGATCACTGCCTGTGTAACAGGCAACATACTCCCACAGGAATACTCTGAAGATAAAGTTCATCAGTGCCTGTGAAATATTCAGATTTAGTAGTGACAAGCCTAAGAGAAAAGCTCATGAGGAGACGAATATTTTTGTCTTCAGAGTAGGCTTGGAACTGCATATAATAAATGAAGTACAGCACTAAGTGTTAAGAAACAATAAGGAAAAACAGTGGCCAATGCTCCTTGGGAAGAGGGCTCCTACAGAAACGTTAGCATGTAACCAGGTAATTGAACAGGCACATGGCATATACACAAAGGACTGAAACAAGTTCCATGTGTAAACTTAGCCTTGATGTTTCTACTGTTCAGGTTCTTGACTTTGTAATCTTAACATCCTTCTCACATAGCATTACAGAAGTGGGGGTGTATTGGCTTCAAAGGAAAGGGTGGCTGCAGCTTCCATTAGGATACGTGGGTAGCTTCCTCTACTTCCCCTTAGATTCTGACTTAGTAGGATGAGGTAGACTTGACAGCTACTACGCGTTTTTTGAATGACACACAGGTTAATACCCACACTGACAGGGATGAGGCTTCGCTTAAAATTGAGTTGGGTTTTTTTTGCAGTAC
>VYXH01005403.1:93434-121922 GCA_013397275.1 Burhinus bistriatus
GAGAGGTAATGGGAGGGAGGATGGCAGAAATTCTCCTTTTTTCTTCCTAAAAGAACTGACCTGCTGCTGTCAAACAAACAGATACTTATTTTCTCTGGGTAAATTCCTCCAGGAAAATAGAAAAGGAGGGCTAGTAGGCGGCACCTCTGAAAATTCGCTCATGCCCAACCAACCCAGTGTTGCACAGCTTTAGAAATACTGGTGTGAATGAAGTCTAATGTTGCTGGTCTTGCTGAAAGGAAACCTCCTTGCCTTTCCAACTGCTTGTTCCTGCTGCTTTCTGTTTTACAGAAATAATGCACCAGCTTAGCAATATCTTCAGCTATCTGCTGAAGAGTCGCAGGGGGCTAATCCTGGTTGGAGTTCATGTGATACACAATCTAGATCGTTCATTGTACTAATGGATGGGTGGATACAAGTCTGAAAAAGAGGAGTGCTGGGAAGGAGTGTGCTTCTGTTTCATCTGATAGCAGTGCTGGTTTATTACATTGAATTCACACTTTTTTCATGAAGTCATACTTTTACAGCAACAAGAATGTTTTTTTCAGCTCATGAAAGCGAGAAAACTGTGTGCTTTGAATTGTTTCATTACTTGTTTTATAAGCCTATCTAAAATTTGAAGGTACGGGGAAGTACTTAGTTGTGGTTAACGGTTTGTTTCCCAAACACATGTGCTGGAATATAGCTGGTGATAGAAAAAGGAAGAATTGAAGTGGAATGGCTTTATTTTATATTTTTTTTATATTTTATATCCTATTATATATATAACATATTATGTTACACAGGTGTATATATCTCTTTCTTAGAAATGTTTCTGTGAAAGTAATTTGTATAACTTATAACATATGTATATATTGGAAGCTGTTAGCCACCAAAGGAGAGAACTACCGCTTTTCCATGTTTAAATGTTGTTCTGCCAATCTAAAAGCTTTTTTTGCAACTGCCTCAGCATGACTTCCCACCTGCTCTGAGTTTTTGAATTGAAGTTGTTTATTTGTTTAAGATGCAATACCCTTCCTGTGGCATTTGAGGGCAGGAAGCATCAGCAAGATTTTTCAGAAAGATTTAGCAGTAAGAAGAAAGCAATGGTAGGAAAACAAATCTTTCCAAATAAAGCTTTTAGATAATCTTTGTTCGTACTAAAAATGGAGAATATAAAAAGGTGCTTGCTTTTAAGTTTAGTTTGAAAATACTATGGAAATGTGTAATTTGAAATTAGGAAGAGCGTTGCCAGCAGATTCCCCTCTGCTCAGCCCTGCTGAGGCCACACCAGGAGTGCTGGGTCCAGATGTGAGCTACCTGATACAAGAGAGACATGGATGGACTGGAGTGAGTCAAGTGCAGGGCCATGAAGATGATTAAGGGCATGATGTGTATGACATATGAGTAGAGACTGAGAGAGCTGGGGCTGTTCAACCTGGAGAAGAGCAGGCTCGGGGAGAATCCTACAATGTGTGTAAATACCTGATGGGAGGGAATGGAGAAGAAGGGAGCCAGACTGCAGTGGTGCCTACTGATAGGACAAGAGGCAGTGGGCACAAGTTGAACTACAGAAATACATACGAAAAAAAATTGTTTTGGTTTTTTTTTTTTAAATGGCGAGGGTGTCAAGCACTGGCACAAGTTGTCCAAGAAGGGGTGGATTCTCCATCCTTGGAGTTACTCAAAACCCATCTGGGCATGGTCCAGAGCAGCTTGCTCCAGCTGACCCTGCTTGAGCAGAGGAGTTAGACTAGATGATCTGCAGAGGTCCTTCCCAAGCTTGGTAATTCAGTGAAATATGCCAAAACAAAGTGATGACAGCAAACTTTGTCAGCCTCAAGCCAGAATGAGCATCTGCTTCAAACCAGGTTAAGCCATAGTGACCCTGAAGTTTGTTTTTCAATTTATTTTGAGCTTCAATATCAAACAGAATTCAGGCACGCAGTCATTTTTGTCCCTGAAATAAGAGAAGTGTGGTTTTGTTCATTTAGGCAAAACATCAAGGATTGACAAAAAAGCTGTTACAGAAGAATAGGAAACAGAATTGACTAAAAAAATACCTCTAAGTGACAGCAGGGATAAAGCTGAGTGATTTTGATAATATTGATTATGAAAGATCATGATATTACTTTTGCGGTAATAAATAACATGGTTCATTGGATGCTATTTCCAGTTTTATTTTTACATTGCTAATAGATTACAGGCTGTTCTAGAGAAGCAAGCAATCCTACACAGGACAAAAATCTTGCTTTTTTTACACGCAGTGTAAGTATTTCACAAATTTTAAAGTAGATCTGATCTTTAAAACTCTTTTCTTAACCATTGAGTAAGGACTAGTTATATTCATTACATGCACCAGACCTTAAAAAGTTAGGAAGAGCAATGACATAATTTCCTTCGAAAACTCAGGGGTTCATATAGACAGAATTTGCAAGCACAGGTCTTTTCCAAATTGCATGGTTAAGCCTGTTTGGTAACTTTGTCTAACTTGGAGTGGATCTCTTTTAGTGTCTTTTTGCCTGCTTGGTAAAGTACTTGCCACAGGAAGTCTAGTTTGTAACAAGACTGGAGATCAGTTGGGAAGTCAATTTTGGTATCAAATTACTATTCTGTGGTCAATATTATCTTTTAAGGAACTAGAATTCTTGAAAATGTACATTTAGTAAGAACCATATCATTAGTTATTTAAACTAGAACAGGAACTTCTCTGTACCCAGGAAGTGTGTAGTTTGCCAGTGGTCAAAATCAGTTAGTAGAGGAATGCGTGTGGGATTTCTAGAGTGGAGATTTACATCCGCTTTAAAGATAGATGAACAGTCTGAAGAAAGTATTCAGTTTCTAGTGAACTGTTTTAAACCCCAAAGAGACTGAAGTTAGATAGAGACTAAAGGTAGTTAATCTTACTAGTCAAAATGTGTCACCTGCTAGTATTTCTGTGTTACAGGTTGTGGGCTTTTGGCAGGGGCAGGAGTGTATTATGGTTGTGTAACTTCATTTAACACATGGCTTGGTCTGCTCAGCTATCAGCCTGTGTGACTAAATCAGCTGTTGTTCAGAGAGCAAAAATTAAAATTGGTACAGGTGCTGAAAAAGCTGCTTGTGTGGTAAAAAAACTTAATTAGTTTTCACAATATCTCATGCAGAAATAAATCTTATCACTTGTGGTAAGTTTACAAAACCTTATCACTTATGTCTACTTAAGAAGACTCTTTACCTAACAGTGTATTTAAAGAAAAATTGTGTTGGTAGTCTTATTTTAACCCATTATGCACTATAAGCCCAAATATCACATCTAGTTTTAACGATGTATTGAAAGAAATGAACTGGCACAAATGGATGCTATTTACAGGTGATCTTACTAAACTTGTATATTGTCATTTTTTAGTGTGTGCTTGTTATCTTTGTGATGCATATCCATCTCTAGTGCACAAAAACTTCTTTACTGACTCAAAATGTTTATCTAGAGGCAACAGAAGAAGTTTCGTTGGACAGTCCAGAGAGGGATCCAATACTTTCACCAGAACCTACTCCTGCGATCACTCCTGTAACACCTACTACATTAGTAGCTCCCAGAATGGAATCGAAAAGCATAACAGCCCCTGTGATTTTTGATAGATCCAGAGAAGAGGTACGCAGTAAAATTCTAAATTATGGAAACGTCTCATTTGGTTTTTGAAGTTTTTTCTTCTTTTAAAGTGACAGTTCCTAAATGTTGACTCATGGGATTATCCTTTGCTAAGGGGAAGTATGTAAAAGAAAACCCATCCTGTTTATTTTGCATTTAAAGTTTAGTGTGAATTTGACTTAGGAAAATAACCGTAAGAATTCATTACTTAGGTGATTATATTGGAGATCTGTAGTGTAAGGAGTAAGAAGCTCCATTCCTTCAGAATACGTATTGTAAAAGTGTATGTTGGAGCAAGCCATGAGCTTGATACAGGAGACATGTTAATGATGTATAGTACCTCTTACTAGCATGTTATGGGTTTCAGCTTGGATTTCTGAAGCTGTTAATGGGGAAATCGAGGAGGCAGTTGTTAGCATTATCCTGCATGCTACAAGCACCTGAGGCTAATGGTACTTTTAACATTGCTATTTACATTTGGTGTTCCATTGAAAACCTGGGCATTGACAAATACCATTCATTCTAGAGTGTTCTCTTACTAGACAGTGCCTCTGCTAAATGAGTTTACAAAGACTTGCCTGTGACTTGATGATGGCTGCTTCCCCAGATACCACAAGATGGCATTTTATTCTAATTTTTCCCCCCCTTCAGCTGTGGTACACTGTCCCTTCTGGCCATGGTGTTTCTTAAGATCTCTGTTTTTATCAAACTTAATATATATTACATGAAAGATTACAAAATTCTGCATGATTAGAGCTTAGGCAAGTATCAGAAAATTCTCTGTCTGTTACTTTTCCCTGCCCAAGCTCTTCTGCTACTGATACCATTAATAAAAAGGATTATCTGTCCTTTGATTAGAGGCATATAGAAACATTGCAAATGAAAGTGGTTTTTGAACCGTAGTATCTGCTGGCACTGTAGGAGATACAATGAACATGCTCCCAAGATAAATATTTACTAAAAATTTTGAGGCCAGCAAGTCCTGAGAAAAGGCTGCCATACTAAAAGCTTTTGCAAGAAGGCTTAAATGTAAAATCATAGAAGCATAGAATCATTTAGGTTGGAGAAGACCTGTAAGATCATCGAATCCAATGGTAAATCTAACACTGTGAAGTCCAACACATGAACTTTGTTGCACTGACAATCTATGTTAGAAATTATGTTCACCTGACATTGGATGGTGAGTCTGGAAGGGGTTTTTAATTATACAAACATACTGACTTTTCCTCATCCTTCCTCTGTACCCTTGTGCTTGTAACCATACATAATATGAATGCACATTACCTTGTTAAATATGGCATATCTTTTTCCTAGATTGAAGAGGAAGCAAATGGAGATTTGTTTGATATAGAAATCAATGTGTCAGACCCAGAGAAAGTTGGTAAGTTCCTTGAGCCTAGTAAGTCAGATGGCAGATTGTCTTATCCCGTGAAGACTATTCTGAGATTTTAGCATGATTTCTTACTGAGTTATCTTTTGGCATTTTTTCGTATCTAAATGGAAAGCTATTTAATATATATTTTGGAACAAAAAGTTTGTGGAGGGATTAAAATAACTTGCCCTAGGATAAGTATCTTAATTTTCTTACAGGAGATGGAATGAATGCTTATATGGCATACAGAGTAACAACAAAGGTAACTGGTGCAACAAATATTTGCAGATAACTTTGTATCATATCTGAGCAGATGGATCAGTAATTCATAATAATTTTTTTTTTTTAAGACATCACTTTCCATGTTCCACAAAAATGAATTCTCTGTTAAAAGAAGATTCAGTGATTTTCTTGGCTTGCACAGCAAATTAGCAACAAAGTACATGCATATTGGTTACATTGTGCCTCCAGCTCCAGAAAAAAGTATCGTAGGTAAGTGTAGTTCCTGTAAGGTTGAATTTAAGCATATTATTTAAGTACTGTAATATAAATGAACTATTTTAATACCCGGGCTTGTAAAATAAATACTTTTCTGGAAAAATATTACTTACAGCTTATCAGGTGGTCCAAACTATTAAATATTCTTCCTGTTCTGTATTTTTAAAAAGTTCAGGTTAAATTGGAAAGATATGTACTGGTCCCTTCCTAACTCAAACCAGCATTGATAATAAGAAGGACACTTGTCTTAATACATGGCTTTCTGTTTCTTTTCTATCACTCATTCTTCACTGTTACCCTTGAAGAGCTGATTAGTCTATCAAAACAAAGATGTTAAATGCAAGTTTATTTTTAACTTGTGGTGTTATCGGTTGCCTGCAATATACAGAGCTTCATATGCACTCCACCTCACTAATGCTTCAGTTTGTTTCTTTTGGTCATGGTGAATGCTAAAAACCTTTAGTTAATTCTTCAATGTTCTAATTCAGAAAACACTTTTGAATGATGCTAGTCTTTGGGAGTGCCTTGAAGGATCAGATCCTTTCTCCATGAACTAAGCAGCATGCCTGATGCATTGAAGCAACTTCAGTTTTATGGGCTATAAGTAGTAGAGGTTCTTTTTAAAATAACTAAACATTTAAAGCAGTAAAACCTGTTGAATTCTCTTGGCTTACCCATATAAACAAGTGATTGGACTTTAAAATGCTGTTTGATATGTAGTGAGTGGTAGGACTTTTTTTTCCATAGCTTAGGCTGTAAAGTTAATCAGAGCAGCTGCTTTTCTTATGAGTAGGATATAGGCAGACTGAGTAGATGTGGGCAGGAGAAAGCTTGGGAGAACCATTCTTTTAATTCTGCGGAAAAGCACTGCATTTTTCAGTCTAGGATTGAAAATTTGATCGAATTTTTGGTAGTTCTTGAAAGTAATGTATGATTCTCTAATAACCATTTTTTCATGTAACAAAAATAAGTTTAATGACAAATGCTAATAGGGCTTATAAAGGTGGAATGAGGCTTCTAGTCATGTCCTTTCAATGATACAACATTTAAGGCATTTATGACAGTGTGCAATTACATGAAAATCTAGTGGTTGCATCACAGTCCAAGTCATCTGTAAGACAAAGCTTGGACTGGATTTGAGGTACCACTTGAACAAAACCACCATAAATATTCATGCACCTGGAAGCGTGTAAAATGTTGGGACTTAACTGCAGCAAGCACTGGCTGTCACTTCAGGTCCTTGTATAGAGATTTTGGTAAGCTACAGATAAGTTGGGAAAACTCACAGACGCTGTAGGACATTTTCCAAAAAGCAGGAAATTCCTGCTTTAAACTTGAACTTCAGTGCACAGGTGGTATTTACTTCTGTCCAAAAATACGCAGTCCATACATTTCTAATTCTGGAGAAAAGAAGGCTGATTTAAAATGAGGCATCTTAAAGCAGAGAGCTGGCAAAACAGCTGAAAGTAAGATGACATCGTATGTTTACATCATATGTGTTTATTTTTAAAGTCTTGATATAAAATATCATACATTCAGTGTTATGCAGTGTCTATTGTACAAAACTCCTTAGTCTGTTCATTCTCTTACACTCTCGTTAACACCTGGAGTTTTAAGCTCCAACTTTATTTTGGTGATAGGTGGGAGGGGCTGGCATTTTAGACCTTAGTCACAAATTCAAGTGGTCAATTACTAGCTGTGGAACAACAGGATAAAACTGAGTCAGTGGTGAGCTAGAGTTGGACGTTCATCCAAACTGCCTCACTACTTACATATGTGTGTTGGAAAATCACATTTGCTGTTTTCAGGAAAATAATCTATTAAGTCATGGATCCTTTCCTGTGAAGGATTAGAGTGTTTGGGCTGCAGAAACTGCCTTTACACTTGCATTTAAGTAGGTTTGTATTAGCAGAGAAAGAAACCTGACATGATATCTAGAAGTAAGTGTGAATATGAAAAGTTAGGAATTCCTCATATTGGTCATTTAATTACATACTCTTTTTTCCCCTATGAACTTCTGTTGCTATCAAATGTGAAGGATCTTTTCTATTAAGCTGCAGCATTTCATGCTTTCTGCAGTGAAATATTAATAAATAGTAATACTCTAATGCAAAAAGGTGAGGCATATAAATTACCTCACTTCTGTTTGAATACTTTAATCCTCGTACTTGAAGACATATTTGATTTTACAAATAAATTTGTGGATTTACAGTTACATTACACTGTGTAGTATACCTTGGAAGAAAATGCCGATCAGATTTATTTTCATCAAGTTACAGAGAAGGGAAAAACTAAGACTTCACTGAGAGGTTAAGGGTCCCTCCTTGTTCCTGTAAAGATGCTGTTTGTCCCCTCCATGGGTTACTGTGTGAAACTTCTAAAGCCAGAAGGGAAATCGGGTGAGGAACAACTTTGGGAACTGTTGACCTGGCAGGTCACAGAGTACATATTCAGAATCTCAGACTTAGAACTTCTAGCTGGAGAAGCACAGAATTAAACAGAGCAGGTAAAAATAAGATGTCTGGACTGTATCATAACATACCTCGCCTGTGTTTTAGGAAATAAGAATAACTATGAATGTTCAGCGTTTCATGGTGGTTTTGATAGGCCTCAGGTTCCTAAACTTGTCTGAGTTTGGGTCTTTAGCATAAAAATACTGATTTTACTCTGATAGTTTTTAGAGTTCTTCTGTTGCTGAGGTTGGATGTATTTCGCATACCATGATACATCAATAACTCTGGCTCCCCTATCACAGTTTTTTAGACCAGTCTTGACTTGAGCAGAGGAAGTGATGTAAAGCTGCGTACATTTTATTCCGCTAATTTTATTCTCCATGCAGTTTGTAGCTGTTCATATGCTTCAGTTTTCAGAGCTGGTTAGTTTATCTTAGTTGACTAAAAAACTCTTAGTTTTAGAACTTAAAAAAAATAACAGAATGAAAATATTGGTAATAAGCTTACCAATAATAGGCTTATAACCTGACATTTATTTTCCTATTCTGCTTGAGTAACTGTTTTCTTCTTCTGAATGTGAGTGACTAGTAAGACTCTGGTCTTCATTTAGATTGTCTTCATAAATGCAAATTAAACTAGTTTTGTACAACTTTTAGTCACAATTAATATATTACAGGAAATTACATACTTCGTGGAACTGCCTCCACAAAACTGTGCAGCATGCAGTATTGATGTTATTTTCTGTTCCTGTGTAGTGTTTTTCATTGTAATTTGACTTAAATACATAAAATTAGGTGAGCTTTATCTTTCAATCACACAGTTACGTTAATTTATTTATGATAAAATAAAATCAATATGATGCCATTTTCTTCAAAGGCATGACCAAGGTTAAAGTAGGCAAGGAAGATTCTTCATCTACTGAATTTGTAGAGAAGAGAAGAGCAGCTCTAGAAAGGTAATGTATGTATCTAACTAAAACTTGTTTAGCCTGAAAATGACTTGTAATATACTGTGTGGGCTCTGTAACTGGTGTCTCCACCACGTGTACTTAGATGGATTCTGGAGGCTGTATCCAGCTGCCAAATTTTTGTGTAGAAATGGAATAATTCCTAATAGTAATTGGAAATGTAGCCTTATTCATAGGAGGATTATAGCTGACTTTTCAAACTGGTTGGTGCTTAAAATGGAGATTGCAGAGATTCAGTAAGTAAAACTTTCTTTATCAGCTTAATTAGGTATTTTGGGTTTAAGGAATTAAGGCACTTCAGCAGTATATCTGTTCCATAGAAAATCACCTCTTGGACAGGGAGATGAGTGAGAGACCTTCAGTCACTTGAAATTAACATGGCCTTCTGACAACCTACATTACATTGATGTGGCTAGCTGAATTTTGGCATAAGAGACATTGGATCTCTTGTCATCCAGCACTGGTACACAACTAAAATTGTTCAAGTGTCTTAGCCATAGAAGAGTACTGTCACTGATACACTGCATCTGTTGACATGGCTAGTAAAGCCTTTAAAAAGTAACTAGTAGAACTTGTGCAAGTATACAGCCTTAATTTTGGAATGATTTTATAATTTTATAATATATTTTATAATATGCCCATTGCTGTGATGCAATTGCATCATATGAGAACAATACACCATGTAACAGTTTCAGTTAAAACTAGAAAATTAGAAAAAGTCAAAGACCTGTTGAAAGACCTATCTAACAGATAATGTATGAAGCTCTTGAACTTCTGGAGTTCCAGAGCCAATCTTAAACAAAAAATACCTCTTCAGAATCCTGTTGCTAATATCTTTCCATTCCCTAGGTAACAGATGAACATCTGATATGATACTGAACTTCAAAATACTGATAGATTGTTCTTAGTTATCTGTTACTGAAAATTGGCACATAGCTTAACATTTGCCACTTAAAATTGCACCCTGAAGTTACTGAAGTTCTTCTGTCACTGGGATCGGAACTCTGAAATGTGTTCTAGACAAGAAGTCTATTGCTAAAGGAGTGGTGCTGTGAGATATGAAGACTTCAAATAACAGATGGGATTAGATTAATTGGTCTTAGATAACTGAACAGATACTTCCACACAATGTTAGGGCTCTGTAATAGAGATGACTAATTTCCCTCTTGGTTGCTTACTTCAACAACAGAAGTAGGATTAGAAACAGTTCAATTCACAAGCTTGTGTACCTGCTTTAAGTGCTACTTTTTAATTTATTCGTTAAAGGAGTTACTCTAGTGTACCACTTCTAGTGAATGTCAAGCACTTCTCCCATATTGGGGAGTGGACTCCTCAGGGCTTTTGACAACATTGGAAAGACTTCACAGTATATTCCATTTGTTTTTTTTCAGAAAGACTATGAATACCTTATCTGGCAAGCAGCAACTTTTTCGTCACGCCAACTTCAGCTGTCTTTTCCTTTCAGAATCAAAAAGTTACCTACCTACCAAGGTGTTCACATGATATTTAGAGGCAGTGGTTCTGTTGCTCTCACCTAAACCTGACGGAAACATATTAATGTTCCCCAGAAAGTCAGACCAAATATATCTGCTTTTTTGAACCGAGAACTATGCGGAAAGTGGACAGGAAAGCAATATAGTTTGTTAGTTGAGTTCACTAAAATTTATGCTCTGGAATACTGAATTTACATACTATAAGTCTGCCTGCCAGATGTCCTTGAGCACATTGCCAGTTGTCTCCAGTGAAAACGTTAAAAGTCTCCCTTAGAGTAAAGGCTATTCTCTAGCAGAAAATTTCTACAGAAAAATCTCGTTGGCAGCTTGCCACATTAACTTGTACTTGCTGCTGACTATAGAACAAGCAAGGAAAAGTTGAGCAATCTAACGTATAAAATAGTTTCACTGCAACCCTTAGCTTCTTTAGGAAGAAAAATAAGGATCTGGTAGCCATAGAGGATGGAAAAAAAAGATTACATTTACAATATCAGCATACTCAGACTTTCAGTTAAAAGTCCCAGGCCACATCACTTTCTAGGACAGCTTCTAAGCAATTTGTGAAATGTAATGGCGCTGTTCTGGTACTTCACAACTGAGGCTTGAGCAAGATGTAGAGGCTTTTGCAAAATGTAGAGTGTGCTGTTGATAGTGTTCTGTCACTACATCTTAATTGTCAATATCACGTACTTTCTTATATTCCTGTGATCTTTTGAGGTACTAGATTACTATAAAGCATTTATGTAAACGTCACACTTTCTGTTAATACGTAATGTTAAAATCAGTTATGACAAACTTGCAGTATTCTTTAGTGGAAGACAAACTTGCAGCAGTTTTTAGGGGAAGAATACTGTTGAAATTTCTCTCTTCAACCCATATTTGTTAAATCAACAGTTTCTACATCTAAGCAGAAACACAGAAAAACAAAAAATTGGAAAGGGAAGGAGTTGCACTGATTTGGGTTTTTTTGGGAGCGCGAGGGTGGTGTAGTTGAGTGCTTTAGAACTAATATGGGCTGAAGGCTTTAGTCTAGCCAGCAAATAAATAGCTCATACCTAGAACATAATCAGCTTGCTTTCCAAGATTTCCTTTAATTCTAAAATAAGTCAGCCAGAAACATTTGTAACAAAAAGCCTGTCCACTGCACTGCATAAGAATGTTGAAATGAGCTCATCTATTTTTTTTTTCTGATGTAAATTGGCTGTTATTAGAGGAGGAGGAGGACTCCTCTCAGCCGTTGAAAATATGAAGTATAATATTTTACCACTGTGCAACATACAGTTATGGCAGGTCTCACCTTAAGGAGTTTCTGGTGAAACAAACTATGTTAGAAACCACTGCCCACACCTTTGGTGTGTTATGTTGTGGTATGGAGTGCATGCGGCTGCAATTACTTTCAGTCAGAAGTTCCAGGTTTTGTGGCAGCCTTACTGGAGTAAAGCTTCAGTGAATGTTTCAACAGCTTAGTGGTCCTAGCTTGTAACTCTGTATAGGGCTTAGCCTAAGCGTTTGTTGGAGGAAGGTGACAGAATGCCTAGATACAGAATCATAGAATCATCTAGGTTGGAAGGGACCTTTAAGATCATCGAGTCCAACCATCAACCTAACACTGCCAAAACCATCACTAAACCATGTCCCTAAGCACCACGTCTACCCGTCTTCTAAAATACCTCCAGGGATGGTGATTCAACCACTTCCCTGGGCAGCCCAATCCAATACTTGACAACCCTTTCGGTGAAGAAGTTTTTCCCAATATCCAGTCTAAACCTCCCCTGGTGCAACTTGAGGCCATTTCCTCTTGTCCTATCACTTGTTACTTGTGAGAAGAGATCGACCCCCACCTTGCTACAACCTCCTTTCAGGTGGTTGTAGAGATTGATAAGGTTTCCCCTCAGTTTCTCCAGAGTAAACAACCCCAGTTGGTTTGAACAGTCAGCAGAGAGGCAAAGGATTGAAGGGGCATGGAGACTGAACTATCATCTGACTCTTTAGAGGTGACTTTTTAAGTGTGTTCAAGCCCCATTAGATAATGAGGGAGGTTGTGTGCTGCATTGTACCCGTTCTTTAGATGAAGGACACTTTTCAATGCTGTCAAGCACATTAAATCTGTTTTGTTATCTAATATTTTAATTTTTAAAATCATAGGTATCTACAACGAACAGTCAAACACCCAACCTTGTTACAGGATCCAGATTTAAGACAGTTCTTGGAAAGTTCTGAGGTATTTAAGTTCTTTCAAGTTCTCTTATTTGTTTCTAGATATGGTAACCTACAAAGCAATATAATGTCTTTGTATTGAGACCTAATCCCCTAAATTCATATGAAATCAAATTGGATTGTACCTTTCATGGGACAGAATGGCAGAGGCTACTTAGGTAATGGTGTGCCTCTGCCTCTGATAAAACTTAGGGTGGTAGTGACCAAAAGCCGTTTAGTGTTCAGTGACTTCTCAGGCATGTTGGTCTGTCCAGTTCTGAGTGAAGCTTGTCATACATTGTGAAAATTCATAGTTGTTGTTACTGATTGTTAAGTAAGAACAAGAATTAAACTGGCTTGGAAGCAGCTCTCCTGCCACCAGGAGTCCAACTGGAGGTGTATTGGTAGGATAATGTGAAAACGCTAGCAATGCTGCTGGCCAGGCTAGATGTTTCGTGAATAGAGGACTTCAGTCACCCGTGTTATCAATCTAGCACCTTTCACAATATTAAATATATCATTAAAGATACATAATATCTCTTTATAAATGTGCATAGTGGATTCACTGTAATACTGAACTGTCTTTGGGTCAATGTCAGTATCTTAGTTATAAGTCACAGAAACCTCACTAGTGACAAAAGCATCATTGACAGATAACTTAGTGGATTTGTCAATGCTGCTGACACACAAAACATCACATGAAGGGTAAATGGTCTGACATAGGGCCCACCTTGTATGGCATATTCAGACTAGCCTGAATAATAATATCAATTAAATTTGAAGTTTGTTAACTTACCCCTGAGGATTTCTAAGTACCTAAGCAAATACACAGTTCTGTTGATACACGAGGTAGGTTTTGAAATCTGGCCTATACTGAAAAGCAAAAAGACATCAACGTTTTATAATCAGCACACAATGCAAATCTTGCATTACAATTAAATGTTTTACAGAATTTCTTTTGTCTAATTTGTTGTAAATCTAAGCTTTTCTGTTCCTGTAGTGGCAGTTTGTTCTTTGTAGTGTATAGGTGGCTAGTTAGGACCTTTGGCTGGTTCATAATAACTTTGGACAAGTGGATTGTTTGTTCCATTTAAATGTAAAGGTGTAGAAGAAAAGTAAATAGTCTATATTTTTAAGTTTTCCTCTTGAGAATGTAAAAGTAGTAAATGTGAGAAATTAGATTCCACTATATTGAAACACATAGGAGTAAAGAAAACACTGTATCCTTTTCTTTCCCCCTTGTGCCCAGTTAAACCTCCATCCTTTTAACCAGTCTGTTTGCCCTTATTTGTCATTCAATTCCAGCTGCCTAGAGCGGTTAACACCCAGGCTCTGAGTGGAGCAGGAATATTGAGGATGGTGAACAAGGCTGCCGACGCTGTCAACAAAATGACAATCAAGATGAATGAATCAGATGCAGTAAGAGCTGATTTTTCGGCTTGAATAATGAGACGAATTAATGAGCCTCAACAATTGCATTTTAAAGCTGTAGAAGTAGAAAATGGGTTATTAATTTGGTTATTGGCTTGAATTCTTGGCTGTATCAGTTGACCACCCTGGCAGTGCGTGGATAATTTGCTTCTTTAAAACCAGAAATGTTGTTGGTAATCTAATTTGTAATGCTTGACTCTTTCATCTTTTGTCAGTGGTTTGAAGAAAAACAGCAGCAATTTGAGAATCTGGATCAGCAACTTAGGAAACTTCATGCCAGTGTTGAAGCATTAGTCTGCCACAGAAAAGGTAACTTTACTTTTATCTGGCTCCGTGAACTGAAGTGCTTAGAACTGTAGGAAATGGTGATGAAACAAGAGCTTAGTGTGTCAGAGTTCTTAAGTAATTATTTAATAGAATTATACAGTATATTTTAATGCAGAAATCTTCTAATTGTACCTTTTAGTTTAAACTGCTGTAGCATTTTTGTATACCTTTTTAATCTTAATTTTAACCAGAATATCTTATCATTCCTAAAGTTACTATATTGATTCAGCACAATTTTTTTTCTTGCAGAGATTCAGTACCATACCTAGCAAGTAATTCTACTACAGTAGACATCCATAAATGTATCTCTAGGTCTCATGGCAGGACTTATTTCCTTCTGAACAAAAAGTGGCTGCATAAATCCATTTAAACATCTTTTGGTTCAATATTGCTGTGTTAACTGAGCTTAAGCCCTTAAACAGGAATTTACTGTTCTTAATTTGGTCCACATAATGATACATCATCAAGCTACTGTTAAGGTAAACTTTTCTGGAAAGATAAGTAGTCTCAGAATATCAGACTTCGATTTATTTATTTTAGAGAGAAGCAAAGCCTGTAAGTTTATAATATAATCACCTGTGCTGCTGTTTTGTCAAAAATGTTTTTAAAATCATCTGATCTTTCCATCAGATGATTTTAAAAACAACAAAACACTAAAACTTCGATTTGTTGTTCAAGTAAGACTGTAAATGTGCTTTCTGACACTACTGTGTTATGTTAAAACATGAGGTCACCTTTCAGCTCTACACTTTCAAAAGTACATGAAAATCTCAGAAGTTGCTTTCTCATAACTCTCTCAGGAATTACTCTTTGTAGTAAAAAATCTTTGGCCAGATGTCCTCAAGACTAAAGAAAGAGTATTTAAAAAAAAATAATAATTAAGAAGTAATGAAAAGTATTTGTTTACTGTTGATTTGACACCTGCTCACAGGTTTGAAGAAGTGTTTATTTTTTTAGAGTTGTGTTTAAATTTCAAGGGTTTCAAATATCTGAAGACATTTTGCTTCTATAAATATTTCTGGTGTTCTGATGATTCCACAGAAGCAGCAGAGTTGCAAACAAACCTGCTGTTTTAATCCTGAAGTAATTTGGATTAATATTTGTTCAAAGGTTCTTCATAGGATTTAACTTTGTACAGGATGACTTACATGGGATTTCATGAGTCAATTGTCCTAGTATTTGTTAATAAATAAGCTCAAAACTTTACCTTCGTAGATGCTAGCCATGCTGGTATGTGGTTTGGTTTTTTTTAATTTTAAGGTTTGCCAGAATGTGGCAGTACATTACAGTATGCACAATTAAAGGTATTTTAGTCAAGAAAATAGTCCAACAGAAATAAATTCTACTCATGGGGGGGGTGGTTTTGTGAAACTTACCTTTTTTTCCCACTCTCAGCTGCATGGAACAACTGTGCTGTAGACCTGTTAAAATTGTTTTGACTTTGCTCTGTAGGTGACTTGGCTTCTGTTTTGTGGGCTTTCATTTTCAGTGAACTAGGCAGCTGGATGATACCAAAGTGACAGTTTTTTCCATGTCTTTTGCTAGACAGAGTAGGCATGACATTAACAGGCTCAACAAAATATTTACTGATGGAGAGGCTTTTTTGTGCAGGAGTTTTTCTCCTAAATGTAGTTTCATTGTGATCTTGTGTATTTTATCGTGAGCTTTAGGAAATACAGCTTATGTTTTCCAGTTGGTGAAGTTAGGTTTGAATAGGGCAGAGATTTCTGCTCTGCTGATGTATGCTTCAGAGTAATGTAACAAATTAACTACATTGTACTGAATGTTACTCCTGTATTTCAGAGCTTTCAGCGAACACAGCTGCCTTTGCTAAAAGTGCTGCCATGTTAGGTAATTCTGAGGACCACACTGCTCTATCTAGAGCTTTGTCTCAGCTTGCAGAGGTTGAGGAGAAGATAGATCAGTTGCATCAAGAACAAGCTTTTGCTGATTTTTATGTGTTCTCAGAACTGCTTGGTGATTACATTCGTCTCATTGCTGCAGTAAAAGTGAGTACTACTAGGAAAAATACTGATTTTTGTGTTTAAAGTCACATTACTCAACTTGTAGATTTAGCGTTAATGAATGTGTGCATTTGCACACGTCGTAACACAGTTAAGACTAAGTTTCTGCCTGAAGTTCCAACTGAGTAAAATTAGTGCATCCATGATCAGTTACTCCAATGATAAAAATGGTTGTGATCAAAAATGCGAATGGATTAATAAGATCCAGACAAAATGTAAACAGTGAACATCACCTACTTTGAGCAGACTAGTTGTGCACAGTATTTGAGGACACCATACACTACTGTGTCTAAGCATACTGTACTTGTTTCTTTCAGGTTACTACTTTTTACAGTATGCTTATAAATTTTTGAGAACATAATTTAGTAGATAGCCAATAGTTTCCGTACGTAAGAAACAAATACAATTTGTGGATCTACATCTCATTAAAGAAAATACTCAATTTTGGTGTAAGTCATGCTGTACAGCATAATTAGGTTTTGATACGGGAAGGGGTGTCTACGAATTTTATCCAGAAATATCTTTGAACTTGCCAGGTTGTTGAGAGTATATCTTTTTATTTTCTTTCCTTTTTTTTTTTTTTAATATGTATACTTCGATTCTGCTGCCTTAGTCCATTGCTAACAAAAATATATTGCTGAATAAGCATGTAATCTATATGCATGAAAAGTTCGCTAGAAGCTGCATTTGGAGAGGTATTTGGATAATAGAGCACTTTGTAGTGATTCTTTTGGTAGTCTTTTGATGCAATGAGGAACGTAAAATGATTTGGGGCACTAAGGCATCTGTTCTGAAAAGGCTTCTTGAACGTCCTCTTATTTGTGGAAGGTATTGAGCTGTGAAAGCATGCTGTGAAATGAAATGCAAGAAGATGTAGACACAGTGAGGTTTCTTGAGTATGCTTGTTCCAGTTTTATCCAGAATTACCTTTTCTTACCAGGAATTTAGATAGCTCTAACAATTCCACTTGTTTAATATATTTATCTGTCCATACAGGGTGTGTTTGATCATCGAATGAAATGCTGGCAGAAATGGCAAGATGCTCAGGTCACTTTACAAAAAAAACGTGAAGCTGAAGCAAAGCTCCAACTTGCCAACAAACCTGATAAATTGCAGCAAGCTAAAGATGAGATAAAAGAGGTAATGTTATCAAACATTATTTTGGAGGTCAGACTTTCTACATTAACTCATTCATTCTGCATTAATGCACTACTTTATACCATTTTTATTTACAAATCATTTACTCGTGTTCTGTTTTCCATATTTACTGAAATTGTTAAAATGAATTTATTTAAAATACTAAACATGCGCAGTCGTTACTCATTGTAAGATCTGTAAGGCAGTTAATACTGCCTCTACAGAGTCTGGGAGATGGGAGGAGGGGAACATGGACAAGTTAAATAATGCTTTTAACTGTTAACAGATGACTTGGGTAGGGAAAGGAGCATCTCTTGGCTTTTAAAGCTAAAATCCAGCTAAGATGACTAATGGAGAACTGTTCCCATGTTTTGCTTAATTATGCAGCATATCTATCCATATATATATATATATATGTATGTATATATGGTGTAATTTCAGTAAAAATAAATCTAACATGTTGAAGTGTCATAATTTATACACTTTTTCTGTCATGCTTCACTAAGGAAATTGAAGAGGTAGGACAACTTAATTATTTAACATTAATGCATTCTAATTATGCACCAGTATTCTCCCATTAAATAATGGGAGAACATCATTGCAGATTTCAAGCTCTCTTATGCAGTTACTTTGTTTGGCTTCCTCATTGGTCACTAACCACATGCTGCTTTGTTCTTTCTACTCTTCAGCATATTTTGCATACGGTGTTGAAGTTACTCATAAACTTGGCACTCTTTTTCTTAAAAAAGGCCTTTGTTTACTGGGAAGACTTAGCGTCACTCTTGTGTGACCACATTCTTGCTGGATGCCTCTCTTGATGTCACCCATCCATCCACAGTACCAGTGAGCTGGAACTCCTTGTCAAAAATACTTCCTGAGTATTGGAAGTAGTAGGAAATACTCAGTGATCCTTTCTCAGTCCCAATATTAAAGGAATTAATTATGTTGTTTCTGAAGGATTTCTTTTTCTTCATTTATTGGATGATTAGAGGTGGTTGTTAGTAAACCCACAATTTGAATGTGCTGATCGAAAGTTACTGCTGCCATTGAAATATGTTCAGAGTTGCTGAATTCTGTAATAGTAGTCCTTCTGGCAGAGAAATTGCAAAGTGCAAAGCCTACATAGCTTGAACTTCATCCATGACTCTCTTGCTTTTTGCAGATAAAAGGCCAAAGAACAGTCCTAGAAATACCTTATTGAATAAGGAGAAGTTTCTCCTTGTCAGAAGGTATAAGATGGCAGTCTATTATCCAGTGATAATTCCTATAGGACCTGGCATTTGGGCATAATGAAACTGGGATGTTGGATCCATTAGGCCTACAGAGGCTTTCACTGAAGTGTCGGGCATCTCTAGTTGCTGTGGTAGGAAAGCACAGGCAGTCTTAATCCACCTTTTCCTTGGCTGAGTTTTGTAATGTTTAAGTTATTAGATAACTCTTCAGGCTGTTCTTCTGTGAAGGACATCCTATTATGACTTATTGCATAGCTTCATAATATATACCTGAAAAGGCAGTAAGAGGACTCCGATTATAAACTAAAAATATAAATACATAGATATTTATTGGAAGATAAATAATGTTCATCTCATATCACAATAGTAACTTGACACTGCAACACAAAATGCTTTTGTGAATAAATAGCACTACTGGATTGCTAAGAGGAGTATGCTATATTGGAGTATGTTGCTTCCCTGCTGCCTTTTTCTGAGAAAGGTAAGTGTTACTGGATGTATTGGCTCTCATGACTCAGTTAATATGTTGAGATGAACAGATACAGTTGCATTTTAACTATGTTAGCCTGCATGCGTCTGAAGTGTGAGGCTGATGGATTTTTTCACAGTGTATCTACACAGCTAGCTTAAATTTTACAATATAATAGGTGTGTAAATGCAGTTACAAGGTAATATAGATGATGATCTCTTACTGTGTAGCTGGATGTCTTCACCCATAAACTAAGGAGAAACATAACCTACTGTCATGTATTGTTACATGAATGCCGTACTCCCAATATGGCTAAACCCCACAAGCAACATCACTTTCTCTGAATTTTCCTTTTGTGCTCTTCTTACCTGCAATAACTTTTCTATTCCTGCTTTCTTTGAAAACGGTTCCCACGGCATGTGCCTTGGGTTGTGTAAGCAACATGCATTCTGACTGGAAAGCCAATAAACATGTCCTCAATAGCTTGTCATCTGCAACGGAAATATGATAGAGATAATCGTGTACTTGACCGTAGGAGAGATGAAGATTTAATCATCTCTTCTGGGATTAGGAAACTATAGGGAACTAACTTTTGAGACTTTTCCACACTTGATTGGACAGGTAGTCACATAAAGCTTCCAGGTTTAGATTCCTTTTACACCAGTGCTTGTAAATGGCATAGCAGATAAAGCTTTACAGATCCTTTTTCTTTTCTAAAGAATCTTTAAAAACTTTTAATAAGTGTTCCTTAATGGCAATACTGAGATATTTTTACACTTCGTCTACAGATAGCATTACCTTAGAGATACCATTTTTTTTAACTGATCTGATGACATCTTATTATACAAATTGTTATTTTGAAATCTTTATTGTAAGACTTCCCCTTAAGTATGCCAAAAAACCAAATCAGTCTCTTTCAGCTCTTGCGCGACTATCTCTAACATACTAAAAAAAGTTCAGATATTGATAGACTGAATGGACAACACAAAGTCTTACCTCTGCGTGTCTTTCCTTTGCCAGTGGGAGACAAAAGTTCAGCAAGGGGAAAAAGATTTTGAACAGATCTCCAAAACCATTCGCAAGGAAGTGGGAAGATTTGAGGCACGTATAATTTTGTCGAAGTAAATGACAGTTTTACTTCAGATAATACTGACATTCCAAGTAAAATTGGTTAAGAGGTTAATATGCCATAATTTATTTATTAACAGAAGGAACGAGTGAAAGACTTTAAAACTGTTATTATCAAGTACTTAGAATCGTTAGTGCAAACACAACAGCAGGTAAGATAAATTTTAAGTTTTGTACAAGTTAATATGTAATACATTCCATATTAGGTTAGTTAAAGGACAGGCTTTAAGTATAGCAGTTTCTAAACCATGAAGAACTACTTCTAGTCTGTAGTGTATTGGAGAATAACATGGTGATTGCAGTTTCCCAGCTATTGCTATGCTTCCTTGCACAGCTGTAATTCAGGGAAGCAAGGGAGAAGCTCCCTTAGGGTGATATGCATGAGTGGAGGGTCTTGTCTTCTTCTGAAACTGAAGTAATACTTTCACTTATAGATTGGAGTAAATTGTAATGAATATGTACTTAGACATACTGAAGAGACATGACTACTTAAATGTTTATTGCTCTTTTTAAAAAATATAAAATACTACTGAGTATTGTAAAGCAGTAAAAAAGTTTCCAGTGACTCAGAAGTAACCTTGCTCCCAAAAGAGTGTCTGGAGTCTTTCCTTTGTTCATTCCGGGAATATAATCCTTTGGCTTTGTTTAATTTAAAAAAAAAAAATAAAAAACACACGTGATGAAGCTTAGCGCTCACATTTGAGAAGCTTGAAGGGAGGGTTCCCAGTGCATNAAGAATAGCAAACTGAGCTTGGAAACAAATTCTGTATAACTGTATTCAGTAGCATTGTGTTCAGTGTGTGGTAACAACTCTGTTGTTGTCAGCGGATTTGTGTCTTTACTACTTGAATTTTTTCTTGCATTATGTAATAATGTGAACGGATAATATGAAGCACCTATGTTCTTACTTTGTCCAGTGGAGACAAGTTTACCACAAGAGGAGGAAAGTATATTTGTTTTCTTTTCCAACATTTAGTACTTAATAAATGAGGTTTTTTCCTTCTCTTCAAGCTAATAAAATACTGGGAGGCATTCCTACCTGAAGCCAAAGCCATCGCCTAAGAGAATATTCCAAATGACAAGACACTCTGGATGTTTGTCCTGGATAAAACTAAATTCCACAGTGAAATCACTTTAAATCATCCAAATAAACCACTATATATTTTATGAATTAACATGTGGCTTTTTTTATATACTACAGCATTTTATTAACAAGCTGCATGTCCTGACCTTCTTTGAAGTGGACTGTGGCATGATGTTCTGCAATACATTGCTGAATTGAACACTATTGTGTCTTAATACTTGCACTAAAATGTGCACTGCAAGGCCAGAAAGCTGATATTTTTGTTCTTACAATACAATGATCTGTAGTACGTTTATCTGATCTTTATGAAACAAATTTAATTGCATCGATTAATGTTCACTTAAACATTCCTGTACAAAATCATGGTTTTGTGATTACAATAATAAAGGGATGTACCTTGTGAAACATTAAACACTGTGGTTTTGTGTCTGTGTTCTTAGGAGTAACATTTAAAACAAATTGAGATTACATCAAAGGCAGAAACAGTATTTAGTAAAGAATGCTGGAGATGGTATTAATGATACACAAACAAGTATTTCTGGTAAACTATTCTGTTTTTTCATTCTGAATCTCTTGGTTCCAGGTATTCTTTTCACCTGAAATTATCAATGCCTTGGTAAACTGTAATATGTTAATACTCATAGGGTCAAAAGACTGATGCTTGGGCAACAGACAAGCATAAACCAGAATCTCTTCCAAGTGTTTTAGAAAGCTTCTAAAGGGTTAAGATCACCTGCATGGTCAAATACTGATGTCCTACTGGACTGTGAAATTTCATCAGTTGTCTTCAGTGGTCTCAGCATACAAAAAGAAAAAATCTTGGCAATAATTCTGGTAATCAGGGAGGAAGAAAAGTAGGTAATTCAGCTGAGTGCAAGCTAGTTGTAAGGGCTAGCATGCTACTTGGATTTTTTTGAGTAGACAATACATTTGCATGGACCGATACCTTCTGTAAGAAATTGGAGCAGCTAAACATTTCTCTGAAATACACATTAACATAGGATGTGAGGCCCTGTCATTCTAATGACATACTGAGTTTGTCAATGGCATGTATTAATGGCAGGTATTAATATTAAAAAAGTTTAGACAAATATTAATCATACAAAATACAACAGAAGCTGTTGCTTTCAGCTAATCACAAGACTGCAGGATAGGCCCATGAATTTTTATTGGTTTTGGTCAAGCTTAAAGAAACACTCAATACTATTTCTGAACATAATGGAAACCTAAATTTAGCTGGAAGATCATAAACTCTGATTTATGCAACAAAATTAGTGTAAACTTTCCAGGTTAGTGTCTGCTATTGTTTCTGTACAGAGTTCTGTTGATTTGGTATTTCTAGAAAATTTCAAGGAAACTAGTACAGAAACTGTTACTTTAAAAAAACATTTATCAAGCCTTTATTGAGCATCTTTTTAAATGGTGAAATGCTAAAACCTTAAGCTTATAATACCTCGTGCATCAGTGTTTGTTAAACTTGTAACTGCTTTTTGAAAAGCTTAAGTATGCAACAGGTGATGAAGAAATTGATGTAGGCATAACACTCTACTTAAAGTGCTGTGATACACCTGACTTTGGCTTGCTTAGTGCTAATGAAAATTGACCAACAGCTCAACATTAAACCAGATTTGTTCCAGTGAAAGCGGGTACTTCCAGAATTAAAGACTCAATTTGGATATGCAGAGCTTAAAATGGGTAAACATACTTTCATGATCTTTTTTTGTGTTTTATCCAACTGTCTTAGCTCTTGATTTTTTTTTTTCTTCTTCTATCAGGATTAGAATTCAGTTGAATTATGGGTCAGATTTCTTCTCTCTGTGATGAAAGAATGAGAAATAGTTTGGACATTAGTCTCCTAACAGGAATTAGTGTGACTTTCTTTATCTATACTAGACAACTGAAAATGAGAATGAGTTCTGTAGGTTTTTTTCTTAAAGCCAGAAGCCTGTTGGAGAACAAAAGGATAATAGCATTTCTGGAGTTCAGTGTCACAGCAGGTTGCTAATACAAGAAATCTGTAGTCTGTTTTTTGCATTGCAACGTTAATTTGAACAGAAGATCCAGATCAGCTGTCACATTTGGATAGCATAAAACTTGTTGTTTCAAGAATCTGTTAATTTTTTTTTTTCATGTATTCCCCTACATTATGAAGATTAAAGGTTTGCTTACCGTCTTTCCTAGTACAATAAACATCCGTATTAGCAGATACTTCTCAAACTAAGTGAATGGAGATGTTGCTGAGCTATCTTCTTGGTGGAGCTCATTACAGGATCTTGCACTAAATTTCTGTGTTGTTTCCCTGAAACTCCAAGCCAGTGTACCACTGAAGTATCACTAGCATGAACAAAACAAATGCTTGCAAAATGGTGAACTACATTTGGAATACTGTATAAAAGACAAGGTGCTACTGAAGTCTACTTTACTTTTTAGGTTAAAATAAACTCTATAGATGTTTACAAAAATTTTAAATGATCCCCATTCCTGTATCCATCATATCCATGGCGCTTTTTGAATTAAAAATACATGACATGATGTGGCTCAAATTGAAGATCTTGTTACCTCTTTCTTAAACTGACGTTCAGTCTACAATAAGTCACTGATCCTTTTAAAATGGAATATTCTGCTTCCCTATCAATTATGCCTTCTTTTACCTCTCCAAAGTTACTTAGCTCTGGAGGCCTCATATGGGAGCTTGTGTTTCAGCATGTCTGGAGTTCATGCCCCAAATACATCAGTTTCTTTCAAAGTCTGGTGGAGATGAGTTGCTGGCTGCTATATCCTGTGCATTTAAGTGAACAGCCAACATCCACTAGAATTATGTGTAGAGTGAAATTATTATCTTTAACAAAAACAAAAAGAAAAAAACTAACAAATTTTTTTTTCTGTCTTTCCACTTTAGAGTACAACAGGCTGTGTAATAATTTGAACCTCTGGCAAAATATGAGTCCACTCCAACCATGTGCGAAGAAAAGCTCAGTATTAAAACATGTAAGGAGCTGAACTTTCAGGTTGTTCAAAATGTTACCTGCTAAGGGGATTCTTCCTTTTTTTAAAATTCTTCCATAGTTGAATGGGGGGTGAGCTTGCTAATAAGTGAAATCACTTTTGACTTCACTACTAAAACACTATTTTTTTTTTCCAGATCAGTGAGGAAATGACTCATATAGGGAAGGGATATAAAATAACCCAAATCTGTTTTCTGTTATTAAGAAAATCTGTCATTAAGAAAGAGGGCCTCAGAAGAATACGCAAGACAGCTTAGGAGGATCATTCTAGCAGCATATTTGTATGAAAACTAAAGTAAAATAAATATGCAATGAAAATGGAGGGGCGAGAAAAGACTTGAGATAAACCTTGTATCTGTGGTTTAGAGAGATTAAGATAAGAAGAGCACAAGGAAGGAGATAGCACAAATCATGAGAAAGAAAATGCTTTATCTTAGCTTCACATCTGATGTGGAACTTCCAGGGAGGTCTCAGTAGGGTAGAGGAGCACTGCACTGTATGAAAACCTGCAGTTATCTTACATTGTACCAATGCATTGATTTTCCCCGCCTTGACCGACCCACCCACATGCACGTGTGCACACACGCTCCAGGTGTTCAGAAAACTGCCTGCTTACCAGCTCCAAATATTGTGGCTTTTAGGAGAAGCACTGAAGTTTTTATTTGATTCTGTGAACTCATGTAGAAAACTGACTGACCTTTCTGGAATTATGCTTCTGCCTGTCTTTTTTCCAGGCAGTCTTGTTTGTACTTGCTGGCTGATGAAAGTGCTCTGTGATGTTTTAGAAACAACTACACCACTTTAAAAAAAAAATGCAACTAAATTTTTAGAGGAGTGAGGAAGATGTGAACCCCTTAAAAAGCAAATGCTGTTTTATTCAAAGTTTTATCAAGTATGTTGAACTTTGTCACTGTTTACTTAAGAGACCAGTATCTGTAGGAGTACAGGGAGGTACAAGTTTATTTAAAACCAGTCTTTCGGGTAGCAACTGAAAAATCCGCAAACTGAGGTGTGATCTTATTAAGGACTATCTCCTCCTTTAATCTGACCTCTTGTTTTGATGTGTACTTTACTTATCACTTTGATTAGAATTTTTATATGCATTTCTGTGCCTACTTCTGTTCTGGAAACTAGCCATTCACAAAGTCCTTGAATTGTGAGGACTAGTGGAAACTGATCTTTCAGAGTTGCCTATGTTCGTTCCTTTTTCTCTCCCATGAATCATTCTAGCGTGATGAATGCCAAATCCCCCTCTATAGGAGGAATTCCACAGTGACAGCTTTGGAAAAAAGAAAAACAGGAGTGGTCCACAAAGGGGTGGGTTTGTTTTGTTTTCAAAAATACATTTCATTTTTAGATGGTCTGAAAGTTTGATTGTGAAAATGCCACATTCTTATTCAATTATTTAAGTATGGCATACTTCACTGATTCAACCTGATTCTAAATAGTGATGATTCATAGTTTCTGTAATCATGGAAGGTTAAGGTAGAGTCTAACAAGAGGTAACAGTTAAAACTGGAGTATATTTATTTATTTTACATTCTGGATCAAGTTAACTTAAGAATATAACCCAAGATACTGATACTTATAACAAAAGCCAGCATCAAAGACCAACACCTACAGTTCCTAGAGGACATTTTGGGGCCTGCTCAAGAGATGAAATTGAAAGCAGCCTATCTAATTGTTACCAGTAGAGCTCAACCCTTTAACAGTTTTGCTTTTAAGATTACTAACATTATTTTAATACGTTACACCAGTTCAAATCAAGCTACATTTAAAATATATTCTCCTTGCTTTGCTGTTTGTGGGAATCACTGTATCATTTGTCCAATTAGCTTTCAAAAACCAGAATCCTGGATGGTTTTCAACACACGTTGACAGCATTTTATGAATTAATGTTTCTTGAATTTTTGGTCCTCAGTGTATGAGACAGAAAGACAATCTTTGGCCAGTCAGCCATGTGGAGAAATCCTATTTTTTCTTTAGATGTAACTTTAAAGATTAGCCAACTAATGATGATATATTGTGCAAATTAAGTATTTAACATTCTAAAACATATTGACGTATTTGAATTCAGCTCACCATGTAATCTTCCTTGTTCCTCTTGGCTGATGCACAGTCAAAAGTTTCATTATGTACTATTGAATTTGAAACCAGATTAATGTCTCAAACTTTTCTTTGTTAATAAGCTATATGATGTTAGGGGGGAAAAGTAGCTTTTTGAAATAATTGGTTATTAGATTGCAAACAACCACAAATGGTGTCCCTATGAAATTCTTCTCCTGGCTTCTCATCAGCATAAATGCATTACGGCATAAATGGTGTCCATCCGTTTTGTATTTGGGGAAGAACATAAAATAAACTTAAAGACTGGAGTCTTAACCAGAAACTAACAATAATGATAGCATAATAATTACCCTTTAGCATGCCTACATTTACCAGACTGATTAGACAATTATTATATGGTCTGTCTTTCCTTGGGATGATTATAATGTATTTATCAGAGTATGCTTTAGGGGAAAATGGGTTTCCTTATTCACTCCCTTCAGTCGTCACTGTGTTCCAAGGACATGGTCCCTACAGTGGGAGCACACGGGGACTGGAAAGCTGTTTGCTCTTGTCACCACTACCACAGAGCAGCACTTGGACTGTCCTGCTGGTCATCTGCAGTTGAGGACACTACTACAGGAGCAACATTGTGCAGAAGCAAATGCCTGAGGACTATCTTGCTTTGATTTCAGGTCATTTTTTGTTATGTATGCTTGTTACTTTGCTTTGGTTTAGCAAAGTGAACTAGTGTTGGTTTGCTTTAGTCCTCTTGGTTTTAGTCAAGAGCCTTCTATTTTGTATTGAATTCTTCAGGTCACAGGTCTTTGCTTAAACCAAAATATAATTAAATTTAGCTGGCAGTAAAATTAAGAGAAATGGAGGCAAAATGAACTTGGAATGTTTTTTTTCCCTGATGTTACTAGTCTAGAAGGAAGCAAATTAGTTTTCAGAAGGTGTTTCAAAAAGCTGATCTTAGAAGCACTGAGATAGCATAACCACAGAGGTCAGATAAAAGCAATCATTTCTTTTCTGTCCATTTTTGAGGTATGTTTTTATATTGACTCCGCTTATGCAAAATCAAGCCCTGCATACACATGAATTTATAATGGTAGCTACTCTTTAAAAGATCCGTGACAGATGGTGAAGTTGCACATCTTAACCATTTAGCCTCTCCAGCATTCATAAAACCTTACAAGGTGAGTTTTGAAGTACTGCCATCTAATACAGCTGTGGTTTGTTGTCATTTTGCAGAGCTTCCAAATGGTCTGAAGCTTGGCGTTAGCAAATCTGTGTGAGGTGAGAGTGTTACCCTGTGCAATTGCATTGCCTACTTAATGCATCTAGTATTCCACCCTCTGTTTCTGCCTCCATTACTTTTGAAGTCATCAACACAGCTACTTGTTTTGGGGAGTAACAAGTTTCATTTAATTTCCCCAATGACTAGTGATCATCTGCGCTTCTCTGAAAGGGTTTGGTTTGGTCTGCTAAATAATGAAGAGGCAGCTTCTCAGGAATAGCCACGCTACAGGCAACTTTTCTGAGCACTGGACTTTTTTCATGTATCAGTTCACAACAGGCATTATGAAAGGTACCGTATTTGTACCGCTATCAGGAGTTTGTTGACTAAGCTGGCAAAGAAAGTGGTTTGAGCTGCGCTGTGAGTTTAGGACTGGATAAATTCATCCCTTTGGCAGTTAATTTCTTTTCTCCCCGTCTTTCTGTGCTCTAAAGCAACACTGCTGCCCTGGCATATTAAAGCAGGTGTTCTCAAACTTTGTTTTTAAAAACACGGTGTTTTCAGAGGAACCCGCCGTCTTCCCACCTCACACCCCACCCCCCGGAGCTGGGTACCGGGACGACGGTGGCACAGCCGGCCGGCGGGTAACCCCGTACCTACCCGGGGAAAGGCCTCGTCCCTCCGCCCCGCCGGCACCGTTTCCTCGCACGCCCTTACAGCGGCTGCCCGGTCGCTGCCGCCGCCAGGGCTGAGGGGAGGGGAGCGGCCCCATCCCAACG
>VYXH01005403.1:148860-168505 GCA_013397275.1 Burhinus bistriatus
TTTCTACAGGGCTTTCAAACAATAGTTGTCCTCAGCTGGAAAACTTAGACCAGGTTTCTTAAGAGGGGCATGAATCTTGGTTAAGAATAGCCAACCAAAATCACTCTAAATTAACTGTATTCCCTATTTTCTCAGACATCAGGTCTTACCTCTACCTTTTCTTTGTATTATTTATTATTTGGTGCAACTTACCTGTGTCTTGTATACAAGCAATGATAAGGTGCTCATCTGCCGTTATACGTTTGTGGTGAATACAACGGAAAGTAAAGTAGATGATGCCAAGTCATTAGTTGCTACTTTGCTGGCATACTTGAATTAATTCACTGCATATGATGAACGATGGTCATGAAAGGGAGACTGCTCTGTGGTAGGCTGATGTTTATTTCAAATCAGAAAATTATTTTGAGTTTATTTCTAATTTGACTTACGAACTCACTCTGAGCCAGTATTGTTGCCTTGCAAATGAGAAACATTGTCACTCTTTCTGATACATAAAATGACCAAAATGATTTTACAACAACATTAGTGCGTGTAGAATAATTGTCACAAAAACAGAGTGGTGTCAAGGTGTAGCTATTAAGTGGGACTTTTGTTACTGACTTCATTGTGGCCAGGATATTACCCGCTTTTTTGTGGAGGAGAAAGGGAGGTAATTGACTTGTGGGGTGGAGGAAATAATTACACAGAAGGAAAATACTCTAGCTGCAGTCTTGTGTGTCTGAACTCAAATATGTTGAGAATGGTTATTGAAATTCTCTAGAAGCTAGCAAGAGGGCTGTGCTGCAACTTGGTGTTTTCCTGTGCTTTAGGGTACTTTTTAGGTTTAAAACAATCATCTACTGCGTATTTTCTACCTTTTTTGTTTTTCGAATCACCTTTGTTTTACTTTGAATACTTGGTGGCTAGTACTGGCAAGTGAGAAGAGGTATCTCATAGTCCAGTATAACCTCTCCAAATATTATCACCTCCAGAATACATTGAAGATCTCCAGGTGAGGAGGGTAAAACGCCGCTTTCCCATTGTTCACAATCCCACTCTTGATATGGTATTTCAAAAATTCTTTCTAAAGCTTTTTCTGCAACAGTTCTGAAATACACTTGCAAATCTAAATACACTGCACAGTGATATAAAGATTAAAACTAATTTATGATAACAAGAAGTGGTGTGGTCGCCCCAAACATATACAGATCATAGCAATCTTCCATACCATTCTGTTTTTTCTCTCTGTGTATTGCATATATTAAATTAAACACATAGCCAGGGTTTTTTTATTTATTTACAGATTTTGCAGTGTTTCTGTCACTTCAACTTCTTGTTCCTTATTAAGACTTCAGAGATACAAACCAGTAGCTCAGTAATTGCTTTCTTGAATCTGCCTTTAATAATTACATTTAGTAAAGCTGTATCGAAAATTAGAAAGGCAGAGACTAATGGAAAACTAGATTTTTCACTGAATTAGAAAGCAAGACAATCCATATATTGACAACATTTCAAGTTGAAACAGATCAGGAAAACTGTTTTGGACTGTCTGTGCAAAGAGGCAAACACAGGCCTGATGTGCAGTGGCATCTGCATTTTATACAGGCAGAGAAACTATAAGCGATTTCATGTAAATAGGTGTCTTGAGAGGGGACAGTACAAATCTGATCTGGAAGCAAGTCACCTGAGGTTTTTTTTTAGTCAGAGAACCTCTTTTTTTCTTCGCTTTAACAAAAAGTCTAGAAAGTACAACTTTTCACTGATTAAGATGCCTTGAAATAGGAGGTGGGGGAAAGAGGAAACATGTTTTAAGTTCTGACTTTAGACTGGATCATAATCTGCGGAAGAACGTTTGTTGAGATCAGTATGACAGCACTGTAAGGCAACTTGTATGAAGTGGGTTGAACAGAGAAGGTATTGGGTCATTGTTTAGTCATTACTGGGACATTTAGGGCATTTGAATTCCCATTTTAAGAACAAATGAAAACATGAAAACTATTTTCAGACTTCTATTTTTGATATGTTGAACATTTTAAATGCCTCTTGTTACAAGCAGGTAGTATATTTATTTATTTATTAAGCACAGTGGATGCTTTGTAGTACCTTAAAAACAAACAAACAACTTTAAAATATCTACAGATCTTGTAGTCTGAATAGATCATCTCGCAGTTATGTATTGTTGGTTGGATATAAAAGCTTGTGCTTACAAGATTTGTATGTTAAACCAAGTTTATTTACTGTTCTGTCTCCACATGCTTTCTGTTTTCATGTAGTAACTGAGCTGTTGTATTGATAAAATTCATTCGAGTATCTTCGTGTCTTCTGTAGTGTTTTGAGATTGTGCCTTTCTTCAGTTATCCTCTAAATAGACACTGTGCCTATCAGAGGTTATTTTAATATCTTCAGCGTTTTTGGACACCCTTATTTTTACCCAACAGTACAGTCCCACTGACATGCTACACATTTAATAGTAGTTTGCTTTGACAGCATAATGCCGCCTTCTGCTGCTTTTTAGGACATACGCACAGAACCGGGCACATGTCTTGGCAAGAGTCTTTGTGAGATTTGGATTGGTGTGCGTCAACAGAGTGTAGATCCTGTGAGGTGACACTGTGGACCAGTTTCAATAAACATGGAAAAAGAGAGTTTTGCCTATGTAAATGTATACACTTTATTTGTTGGATATTAAATTCATTTTACTTTAAATTGCTGCTGAATTTTCAATTTTCAGTATGTTTCATTGAACATAGGTTTGAAGGCTGCTGAACATAGAAAAGCATTGATCTTATCTCACTAGAAGCTTCACCTTAAATCCTAATCACATAAGATGATAGAATTTAAATAGTAATTTTCATTGTGTTATATACATGTATCAATCAGTATGTAATCTGAAGTGTATGATTCGTATGTGTTGGTAATCTAATAAGCTGCTTCATTAATCCGGCAACTTCTATGACATACGGAGCGTGCCGGTTGTTGCTAGTTAGCTTTTGAACCTTTGTTGAGGCAGCGTGCTATACTGTTCAGTGATAACAACAAAGAAGATACTATTAGATCACCAACAATCGGAGAAATTTCACTCTTGTTTGTAGGACCCGTAAAAGCTAATATTGTCCTTGTTTGGAATAAAGCGTAAGAAAGCACTGCTGGAGTCACAGAGGAAATGGAGAGAACCACAAAGGTGAGGCATGCTGGGGATTCCCACTTGGCTCTCTGGATTTGCCTTTTGAGCAAACCAGCATTATTTGTAATTTAGGAAGGATGTTGTCAATTATGAATAAATTACTGTTTGAACAGTGACTTTTGGACCTGACTTTTTTTTCCTGTACCCGGTGGGAAACATGAAAGGCTCTTAAGAAGAGAAATAGTGTGAAGCTAATTGTCTCCCATCTCACCCACCTTCTTCAAAATATTACAACAGGATCTTCACAGAAACAACAGGTTCAGCATAGCATTTGGTAAATCAGAATAAATTTAACTTTTCAGGGTAGTTACTTTGCAAAGCTGAAGGACAAATTGCTGCTCGATAACACAAAACTGTACAAATTTGTGACAGAGGAAAAGTTGTGAATGTATAACGGGATCTTTGATCTGTCTTCCAAAAAACAAGCACAGAAAAGGAAGCAATTTTTTTTTTTTGTCTTTTTACTTTTCTCCTGACTTGGAAGGAGCTTTCATAGGATCATAGAGTCATTTGGGTTGGCAGGGGCCCATGGAGGTCCAGACACCTCCCCACCCCACGCCTGCTCAAAGCAGGGCCAACGTAGATCAGATTGCGCAGGGTCTTGTGCAATCGTGTTTCGACTTTCTCTACTACCTCTTTGGGCCCCTGCTCCAGTGTTTATCTAATGTAGACTTTCTGATGAAACTATTGAATAGGCCAGATTTGGCAGTAGATCTGGTATTAGTCTTATTTTTCTAGAAAAATTGAGTGAGCTTTGCATGCAGTAATTTTCCATTGGTTCTTTTAAAAAGTGGATAGAGGGAGATTTGATAGAAAATGTTTATTTTCAGTGCAAAGAAAGATCTGGGAATAGGATTATACATTTTACAATATTTATTTCTAATTCTGATGGGTAGAATTTTACAAGCTATTTATTTTGCAGATTGATGTGGTGACACATCTTGGAGGAAGACTTTTTTGAAACCCAACTTATTGGGTAATATGTACATAAAACAACAGCTGTCCAAAAGCATTTAAGTCCGAGTTTTTTTCTGAAATTATTTTATAACTGTTGTCACTGTAAACTACAGTAATATTTCATATCTTCCTTTGAGACCGTTACAAATCCTGTCAATCTTTACTGTCAGAAATGTTATGTTCAGTTTTAGTAGGGTGTTAGAAGTTCGTGTAGAATTAATGGTCAAGATATTACAAAGCTAACATGTAATACAGGAATAAGAAAACATCACCCTTTTAACACAAGCAGTTTTTTACCTACACATTTTAATGAATTGGTTTGCTCTATTTTCTGTGGTCTTAAAGAATAATTGGAGGAGTTTGTTCTGCTTAAAAATCCTCCAGTGGTTTCATTTGTTAGTAATTGCAGTGATTACAAAGTTTTGAGGAAAAGTAATTTTTTCCTTTTATGTATTTCAAGAGTACCTGAAATGTGAATACTATTTGATGGTTTTTCAGTTATGTGTGTTAACATATGCCAAAAACACTGGCTAGAGCAAAATTCTGCAGTCGTTCATGGTTTTGCAGGTTAATGTCTTTTTTGAGACCTTTCTTCTTTTATGAGGTAGAGGAGCAAAGAGATATTTTTCACAGAGAGTCTCTTTCCTCAGGTAGAAAAATCAATACTGCATTTTTGTGGAATGGCTCTTCTATTTCCTTCTCCACCTCTTTAATATACCGTGGAAGGAGGAGTTAAAAAATGTTGAATCTACATGTAGAACAACAGCGGTCCCTGCAGCAATACCACTTCTCATGTTAGATCAGCTAGATGCCAGCACTGGCAGTGAGTGGAGGACTTGACTTTAGGAGGTATTTGGGCTTCTGTTTGCACTTGCCAGGTTTGGTGTTGGGGTCTTTTGGTTTTTTGTTGTTTTTTTTTCCCCCGCATTTTACGTGCAATCCTTATTAAAAAGATATCCTGACAAAACCAGGAAGAAGCGAGTAAGTGGCAGGGTTGGTTTCTCATGTCCTGAAATAGGGACCTGTAAAACAGTATGCGAGGAGGGATGTATTTGCTTTCTGTGTGGGTGTAAGCACATTGCATGTCTCTGCTCTGCATCCACTGAGTCTCTGAGGGCTTGGGCTTTTAACCTCGGGCCTCTGAATTGTGCCCAGGTGGGATGCTCTAAGTAAGTTTTCCTAGGAAAAGCACAAAATAAGTTGTTCAGCAATGCAGAAGCACTTGGATTTTAGATCTAAAGTTTCCAAAGTGACCATGATGTTACTATTTACCTTAATCTCAAGGCCACGCTTTCTGTACATGCTGTTATCCTGCCTTTTAAAATGGTTTTTCGTTCTGACATGGAAAGAGCCCCTAAGGACATCATCCTGTGCTCATTTGTTTCCATGACACTGTCAATCCTGCATGCTGAGTTGAGTGGACACTAAGTGGGGAAAAGTAGCGTGTGACTGACAGCTGCAAGTATGTGCAGGGATGCTGGGTTGCATTGTGTGAAAGGCTTAATGACACTACAAGTACCTAAACTCACAGCCTTTTTTTCTTAATGGTTTCGCCTTTTTCTACCTTTTACCCCTGAGCAAGCAACTAGAAATGAAGGGAAGGGAAGTATATCATTTGAAGTATATCATTTGGGTAGGTACGGCCCCAGATATAGGGCCAGCAGACATGGAGCTTTTAGTCCCTACTATAGACCTCCAGACTAAGAGTGCCTGAGTTTTTATCATCCAGCTGCCCCACCGGCAGTGGAGGGAGGGAGAGGGGTACCACGTGTCACCAACGGGTTTTCACAGCAAGCAGTTGCAGGGACATACGTTTGTGATTAATGCACAACAAAATCGTGCGTTCCCTTCAACGTTACAGGAGCCAGAGTACTTCAGACTAAAAGCCCCTTCTCCTGCTCCTCCTTGGCCTTCCTTGGTATTTTCGTGGTAGCGCAGTATGGTCTTTTCAGGTATTGCTCCCCTGTGCCGTAGTGTAGATTCCTGTCCAGCATCTCTTTCTT
The DNA here is from genome assembly GCA_013397275.1 of Burhinus bistriatus. Taxonomy (NCBI): domain Eukaryota; kingdom Metazoa; phylum Chordata; class Aves; order Charadriiformes; family Burhinidae; genus Burhinus; species Burhinus bistriatus. The sequence continues at coordinate 154,984 of VYXH01005403.1, forward strand.
ACAAAAACTTAAAAGCATCCTCCAATCTTTTTTTCTTCTCCCTAACATCATATCAGCTTCTGAACCATAGAAAAGGATTATGTAGTCCTGAAATTTGCTCTAAGTTTGTGGAGGTACCATAAACTTTCAGTCAAGTATGGACACGCTATAAAAATAACAGCACCAGCAGTGCTGATGTGATTGGAAAACCTACATTATGCACATACTCTGTGCAAAGTTTTGTTGGGAGTTAGGCTTTTTTCCAGAAGTTTACAGGTTGGCCAAATTTGCCTCCCAGCTCTCTTCCTGGTCTTCTTGTCCACATCTTGGGGGAATTTGTGTGAAATGGTTTGGGTTTTATTTTGGATTGGGTTTGGGGTTTTTGATTGGGTTTTTTTGGCATGGGTAAAGTAAAATATATTTTTCTTTAAGTATGTGTTTGGACTGTCTCAGCTGTAACTTTCTAAAAATATTTTCTGTCTGAATCACATACCTGATATGGAAAATCTAAGCCCAAAAAGTAAAGGTTGGCAACACTATAAGTAGCTAAGAACAGCCTTGTAATGGAAAATATTAGATTATTGTGATTACTCCTAGCGCTGCCATTAATTCCTATAATACAGTTTATTAAATTAACTCCATCTCAGGTCCTCTTGAAATGTTATTGAGATGTTAATTCAAAATAGCAGTAGTCTGTGTGAGCTGCAGCATGAAACAGGGAGGTGAGGAATCAACTGATGCAAGGTCAATGTCGCTTCATTACCCCTTCAGGTTTCTTACCTGTGAAAAATATATGTGGGTGAAAGAAAAAGTAAGTAGGGACAGCGACTGTACAGAAAGATGAGCAGTTGCTTGCTGAGGCAGTTGGAGTTAAGATGGCACCTCATACACATGCAGGGTAAGGTAAGTTGCGTTTTCTCTGCCCTGTAAATAGAGAATGGCACTGTCTGTAGATACATAGAAGAATTACCTTTTGCTGCAACTGAGAACTTAAAGTAAACTAAGCAAAGTTTACATTCCTTCTGCCTGCAGGCAGGCACTGGAAACACAGTAATAGACCTTTTGTAACAAAAAAACATTTGAAGAAGTTATTTATGGCAGTGTTTTGTGTGAATAGAAATAGCAAGAGTTTCTCTATTCAGTACAAAAGGTGAGAACCAGGAAAATGCCAAGATTTGGTGAGGTTTGCATAGGGGAGTGAAGTTTTTACTACATTCATAATAAGGCAAAAAGCAAATCTGAAGCCTCAGAATGAGGGAAGGAGTGATATCTGTGACAATATCACGTTGTATCTGTAATGACTTCTTATTGCTATGTGTTATTTTTTTTCTTGATAGTACTTTCGAATTTGTCCAAATGAATTTGGGGGTTTAATTCTGTGGGTATTTAAATAGGCGACTTGGTTGATATCTGCAGGTGATGAACAGCCAAAGTTTTCTAGTACAGTAAATTAGTATTTCTTTTACGCCCAAGAACCAGGACATGAAATGTGACTCTCAAATTTCAGATAAAAATGAGTGTATGGATATTGTTTCTTCACAATGCTGTGTTTAGGAATCTGCTAGCTTTTATTACTGAAGTGTTCGAGCCAAGTTAGTTCTTCGGTAGTCTGTGCTTGGCTGTGTCTTTAATTTTTTTCTTTTTTGATGAAAAGACAGTCACAGATTTTTAGACCTGTAAATGATACTTTTTGACTCTGATGCTTCTAGTTAACATTTGAAGAGATTTGCGCCTTGTGTAATCTTCAGTTCAAGTGACAGCAATTAAACATTTAGCATGATTTTCAGTCATCTGTTTCCTGTCGCTTTGTTTGCTGTATGCATGCTTTTATTTCCAAGTTTCCAGCATCAGATTCAATTTATAACTTATTTTAAATCTTTCTGAAGTGTGTTGGATACATAATACTTTATCGGGCTGAATACATGTGCAGGCATGTAATTACTCAATGTTCGCCTCGGTATCTTCCAAGTGATTGAGAGGCCAGTTGCAAATTAACATAATTCTCACTGAATCAATTTTCATTGTCTTTGAAATTATAAATATTTAATTGCATAACCAGTGTTCTCTGATAGGTTATTCAATCTTGTATTGTAAAATGGCTAATAGGATACTTTAATTATATAACATTGCCCTGGATATTGGTTTGTATTAGTATTTCTACTGCCTTTGAACCTATACAATATGTTGGCATAATTGCACTGGATGTGGTCTCCGTAAGTGTTTAAATGTTGCTTTTTCTCAGACATGGTTGTTTGAGTGAAATTCTGTGCTGCCTCAGCTCTTCCAGTAATGCCAATACAGTCCTGCCTGAAGTGTCTGCGATTCACCTACTTGCTGTGTTTTATATTGTAACTCTAAGAGAAGCAAAGTAGGAAATAATTTTCTCTTCCCCGAGTTCTTCCTTTGTGTCAAATCTGAACCCTCCATCCCTCTGAACTTCACACTCGCCCTGTCCCCTATTGTGGGACGCCTGCACCTCGCTGGGTGCAGCTGCCACAGACGTACCCGGGACAGAGCCAGGCTGGCCCACTCAGCACTGAGCTTTGTCCAGACTTGGCCACAATTTGCCAGCAGTACCTGAACTAGTTTAAATCTGGCTCAGGAATATCTGCGTTCACTGTGACCACCATGCCAACTACAACATAAATGGTCTGTTAGTCGCAGCACGTAAATTCAGAAGCTTAAAAACTTAAATCTTTATTTGGGCAAAATATTTTATTATGTTTGGGCACTGTTGCAATAGCTGCTCTTGCATTTTCTTCAGTAGTTGTGCTAAGTTTGTTGTTTCCATTTTCTTCATCTTCCTTTCACGTGAAGAACCATCTGGTTTTCTGCAGTTGGATGTGTCAATGACCAAATCCTGGTAACCTGTTTCAGCTCTTCTCTCAGTCACAGCAGGCTTAGTCCAGTAAGAAATGAAACTGCCTTATAGCTATTTGAGCTTATTTCATTGTCCCACTTTGAATTACCATTCAAAAGAGATTAACCTGGCAAGGGAAACCTTTGGTGAGCAGTATGGCGTTCTTTGATGAATTGATATGATGACTCTTCTTTTCAGAAACAAGTGCTGATGTTTGAAATAGTGCTGTCGGTTGCATGTAAGAATAACACCAATGGCAGGCAATAGCAGAGGTAATTAGGTTTCCATTTTGGAACACAGACCAATGCTTATTTAGTGAAAGTTTGGATGAGTTAACTTCTTGAAAGGAAGTGCTTGAAAATGTTGCATGCATCCTGGCTGCTCATCTTCATTACTAACAGAATAGCATCTGAATCCTCCATTTTGGGGCTGAAGACAGGCTAATCCCAATATTTAAATACGAAGGATCTGTGCTAAGCTGCACAGACATTTAGAAAAGCAAGCTCCTTTGAATACTGCTCTTGAAAAATTATTTGGATGAGCTGCTTATGTTGACAGGTAAAGAGAAGCAGAGAGTTCTCAGATGGATTAATGCAGAGACCCTAATAAGAAAAGATGCAAGGTGGATATACAGTATTGCTTTCCCGTGGTATTTACTCACCATGAAGAATGTGGAGCTGATTTTTAATAGCTTGTGTATACTGTAACTTGACTAAATACTGTTGTGTTTCATGCTCATATGTGTTTAGTTAGTCACTAGCAGAGGAAAAGGCTAAATTTACATACAATGGTGGACATGCCGTGGAATATGAGACAGTACAAAGCCAGCTTCTTTGGAGTGTAATGCTAATCACCCTGCTGAGTGTGTACTTTTTAAGTGTGTTCATTGACACTGTTTAATGTTTTTGTTTGTAAACAAAACACCTGTGCTTAGGAGGGCTTAGGTGGCCCAGGTGTTCTCCAGACAGGAAATACAAGTGCAAACAAAGTAACACAGACTTAAAGTTTCTAGAAAAAATGTAGTTTTGTGCCTAGCTTCTTGCGAAAAGGAGTTTCTTGCAGCTAGTTAGCTGCAGTATGGGGGCACTTTCGTTGTGGTTAGGAGTTGTGTCCTGCCTCGAGACGTGAGAGGACCTTTTATAAACTCTCCACATAAAATAGCAAAGGATTTTGTAACAAAATAGAGGAGTCCTTGTATTTCATAAAACTTAGAATTCCTCTGTTTCATGTAAATATACTTTTTCCATTAGTTATTTTTTGCAATATTCAATTTTATCCTAAAGTACTATTTCTATTGGAAAGCTCATCTTTTCCATAAAAAGGCTTATGGTTGTTCTATTAGTAGAACACTTCCGATAAGAGACATTGAGATGATCCAGATGGACAAATAGAGCAGAGTAGGCTAATTTTTTTTGTCTGTGTAACTGTAGGCTTTAGCATGCATTAGGAACTTTTTCCTTTTTCAGTAAAAGATCAACACATTTTTCCTTAAGTTTGATTCTAAGGAAGTTAGCCAAATAGGTGACCACAGTGACCATGAGATTTTAAAAGGGTATCATCTATGTAACTGTTGTGCTCTGCAGGGCTAATAAAGGAAAATATCAAAAGCAAGTCAGATCTTGTAGCTTCTTGGTTTCGTTACAAATTAGATTTCCATAGTCAGTGTTTCGCTGGCAAGGGAGAGGCTTTTTAGCTTGGAAAGCCAAGTAAGTTATTTTTCAGGAAATGACAGAGAAGTTCCTATGGGATTTTATGAACCATGTGTTTGCAAAAGATTGGTTTAAAAAGAGTTGAAAAAATCAGAAAACTACTTACTCTTATATGTCAGCTACTCTTTCATTCAACAGTGACAGCTCCGTAGAAGCCTCCCTCGAGCTTCCGATGTTGTAGGAATTACAAAACTGTCTGACTGGGTTGAAGTATAAATAGTTTTACTACCTTTTCCTCTATACCCTAAGAAATATGACATACACTTCTCAAAGGCCATCTTCAGAAAGAATACCCCTGAGTCCTACGCACACCTTTAGTATGTAATTCCTACTAATGTTGTGCCTTTTTATGAGTGGAAGAGGCCCGTGCTGCAAAAGAACACAGGGGAGGGAATTTCGTTAATTATTTTGTTGTATTGATGGGAGAGACAAACTGCATGCTGAAAGGTTCTCGAAGAGACTGTAGTCTGGTTTAGGTAGGTACTGTTACCAGTAACACTCATAAGTATTAGTGAAGAGGCAGCTTTTTCAGTAAGTAAATGGCTGAAGGTTACATAAAATTAGTAAGGAGACATTCGAAGTAGGAGCCATGTTTATAAGAACATGTGCTTCTGATTTTTCTTAGGTACACATCTTTTTTTTAGTAACACAGGTCCAAGTTAGATTCCAGTAACCTGATGTTTTAACAGAAGGAGTCAGTGAAACAACATAGTTGTCCTTTCAATGTGTTTATGCCACAGTAGAAAATCTATTGTATTATAAAAACAGTAAGGCTGCTTCTCCAGGCCAGGAGAGGTCAGGTAACTGCTTCACACAGGCTGGAGCTGTTGGGAATATTCTCTGGAAATCCTGCAGTGAATGTTTCACTTCTCTGACATGGCCTTTCTCATTCACAAACTCTAGACAAAGCAGTGTCATAATTGCATAATGTCAAGCCTTGATTTCCATAGTTAATAAAACTCTGTACTTTCTTTCTTGTGCTGTAACTTAATATTGTACATTGTAACTGGGACTAAGTGAAACAGTCTGATTTCATTTAACAGACATGACAGTGCTTGGGGTGGGGGAAAGGGTCTCTTTGTGGGTCCAGCCCAACTTTTGAGCTGACTTTAGGTAAGAGAAGTGTATCTTGTACTGGATAATGTAATGGGCTGGAATCTCTTTGGGACCCTTCAGTAAAAGTGAATACTTGTGTTGAGCAGAGTTGTACTGCCCGAGGTCAAAGCACAGGCACAACAAGCAGTTGCCCCGGCCAGCAGAGGGGCAGGGGTAGCTCTGGGCTGATTGCCTGCCTGCGAGGACACTGCAGTGCTCCGAACGGCTGCGCTAGCTGAGCTGACCGTCTGCAGCTCCTGCTTTCTGCCTGCTCTTGTGGCCGTCCGGGAGAAGGGTTCAGCACGCGTGAGGACTGCTACTAGGAAGGACAGATGACTCTCAGCTCTGTCCCTTCTCATCCTGCCCCCCAACACTCTGATTACTCTCAGTTTCTAATACCTAATTTTTCACTTCTTTTTGTTTACTGCCTCTTAGAGCCACTTTCGCCCCTTCTTAGGGCCTCAGCAAAACCAAAAGGATCAAACTGAGCTCTTCAGGGCTGTTCTGCTTCTTTCTTTGTGCCCCAAATTGTTTCCCAGTTCTGCAGCAGGAAGGGGGCCCTTTCCTTATGGGAAGACTGTGCAGGAACTTGTGCAGGGGCTGCTTGTGTAGGGTGGGGAGGACAACTGCTAGAGGCAGGAGGCAAAGATGTGACTATAAGCAACCTACTGAAGGCATAAAAGGTCAAGTGGACATGGTGGGGATAACCCAAAATAAACAGTGTGTGCAAGACAGGGGAGAACTAGAACTGAGGGGAATGTGGTTGGAGAGGAGAGAAGAAGGGAGATTTCCCTTGCCTCATGCCTCCGTGACCCATGTCAGCCTGTCTCTGCACCCTTGAGCTGCCCTGTGCCCACTGCAGAACTGAGTTTTGCTGCCCCCACTTCCAAAGGATGAAGTCAGAATAAGCTAATTTGTTTTCATTTGGGGGATAGCGAGATTCAGTTTTATCAAGGCCGCTATGAAGTTTGAGTTGGCTCTGAATACTGTCGTCTCCGCCGCTGCTGTGGAGGGCATTCAAAAGTATGGAGCATTGCCATGAGGCACTTACACCCCTGAGATACCGAATTGCTGCTGCAGATACATGCAGCTCTGGGTACCGCCACCACCCAGCTGCTCTTACTGATTCTGTGGACTATCATTTTCCCTTGGATCAGTTGGATGGGAATAGGTTTAAAGTCATCTTTTGATCTCTATTTTGTGCTGTGGTCTTGTTCTAGTCATAGCAGAACTGAGACAGAAAATGTGCCGTCATCTGAACAATAATGAAACACTAAACACGTGGAAATCCTATTAGTGTTTCATGGAGCATAGCTGTCATTTCATTTGCTCTGGAATTCCTTCCATACGGCCATGACAAAGGTGTAAGGTTGAGTTCCTTGACATTTTGAATGCATTAGCCGTTCATCAGACAAAAGTCTGTCAAGCATACTGAAGGATCTAAAGAGATGTATTTGTTTCTGTAAGTAATATATTAAATGGAATTAGTGTAGGTAAGCTTGGTCTTGAGAGAGAAAAGCACACCACTAGAATTTTGAGGGTTTTCTTTCCTGGTCAACGTTAGACAAATGTATCTGGTTTTTGTAAACTTCTCTTTTTCTGCTTCTGGTTTTTGTATCACCTCATTCTAAATAAGGCTGCCCAAAATCTCTTTCTCAACTGTAATTTTTCAGAAGTTTATATACTTTGCAATTCATTTTTCCATGTATAAATACACAGAATATGATAGTGTTAATTTAGCATAATTATAAACTGCATAGTTAATGTAATTTCCATGAGTGAATATAAAAGTGCCATCTGTATATTCATCATGTAATAGAAAACCAAGCTGAGAAGTTATTATTCTTGTTAGTTTTCCTCCCTGCTCCTGGTCATGTTTGTCATTCTTGTCTGTGTTTTTTGTTAAACTGATCTTTCTGGGTTTTTTGAGACAAAGTGACTTGAGCTGCATATTTTCCCATCAAATTATCAGATAAAAGATGTCCTTTTGTATCCAGTGTCAGCATTTGACATAGGTAAGAACTGAAGGAGAGCAGTATCGGCTTTATTTACCACGCAGTTCTGGATGTGCACTTAGAACACCGGTGGGCTTACAGGAAGGCAGGGGTGGTTCTTGTATGTCTTACTGGTTCCTATTTTCTTCCGCTTGTGCTTTCTGTCTTGGAAATTCAGTGACAGAGTACTAGTTGTTTGCCTGTATATAATCCAATTTAGTTTTTATGTAGTACTGTCCAGTTTCTACAACAGGAAAAGAAGTGTAAGTGTTCTTCTTGAAAATAGTGAAAAAGGATCATTCGGTCAGGGGTTTGCTAACAGTGAGAAACTGATAAATTCAGGAAAATGGCAAAATTAGGCATACTTGCTAACAATAAGAAGTGAAGAAGATGGTTTCCAAGATCTGAATATAATCCATATCGCTGGAACAAAGTGGAGGCAAAGAAGAGAGGCAAAAAAAGTTGTTGTTTTTTTTTTTTTTAAAAAATCACATGTAAATCTGTTTTGCAGTAAACCTGAAAGTTTTTACTGCCTTATTAACAAAAACCTTAGGGATTCTTCTTGAAGTGTTTCCTTCACAGGTTTAATGGTTACGAATTGCAGCTGCAGATCTGCAATTCTGCTAGGCAAAAGGTCAACATTATTCATACTGATATCCAATCCAAAGACATTTGTCCCATACACCATTTATGTGGGTTAAATTCTGTTGGAAGAATGCTTTTAGTAGTGATCTCCTGGCTTTGTGCAAACATCATTGATAACTGTTGTGGTAATAACCAAGCAAGATGAGTCATTTCTAGTTTCAGAGTACTCATAAAGGGTTTTCTAATTGGTGTCTTCATATCTATGGTCCCTTGTGTCCTAGTCAGGATGAACTGCAAATCTTTCAGTGCAGTGTAATTTCTGGTATTTCAATGACTATGGGAGAAGCATTCTACTTGTCTTACTCAGTGATTAATTGTTGCATTTTTCATTTAACTAACTGTCACTTACAAAAAGTCGTATGTCTTTTCAGAGTTATCTGTTTATAGAACATGAACATTTTTACAAGAAAAGTAATTTCCTTGCAGTGTTGCATTTTTTCGCCCATAGTTCTTCCGTCTTTATTTTGGCACTTTCATCTACGTTCACCAGTTTCCTTACATTGTTTTTCTGTCAGGGCCTGCAATTGCTCAGTTAAATTTGTGTGAGATTTGTCTATAGCTATTTTGAATCCATGAAAAGATCCTATCTCTCTTGTAAGCTAATGTATCTTTCTGTCTTTCACACAAAGCCATGTCGTTACATGACATAGTGGCACAGAAACTCACTTTTAGTGAGTTTTACTGCTTTTAGTTCGCTCTTGAGAATTGTGATCTGGTAAACAGTGAGGAGGCAAACCTGGAATTTATGCTGTCTAAATTTAATAATGTGAAGTTCATAAGCACAGTATGTGGTATTTGACTTGCATTTCTGCTTTATAGTTTACTTTGTGAATCAGTTTAGTATTTAGATTTGCATTAAATGAAAACATATGCAGATTTTCCACTGATTTGTCACAAATGGCTTTACATTTCTGAAATATGGGTGCCACTGTGAGTAGATTAGAAATGCCATTTGCAGGGTTTTGTTTTCAAACAGTAATTTTCAACTTCATGGAAAGCAGATCTGTTGTCCAGCTTTGTAAATCTGAGATGGCTGCTAAAGCTGGATCCAAGGGCTCTGGGTAGTAGGAGGCAAAGTGAAAGTGTCTATACTGGTGGAAACAGTTGAAGGTGTAAAGGTGGCAGGTTTGTGGTTTTGGAAGTGACATCACTGTGCACAGGGAGCTGTGGTTGTCTCTTCTCACATCTTCTGCAAAAGTGACTGGCAAATATATTCTTTAATGTTATCTTGTTAGCAAAAATTATGCAAACTGATTAAGACTTTACTAAGATTAAAAAAGGAAGCTGAATAAATGCTGCATACGTTTTGGTGTTCTGAAGCTGTTGCTGTAACTCCTTAACCAGTGATGAAACACAGAACAAAATAGATACGTGCTTTGAAAAGAAGGTCCACAGAAGGATTTGTATTTCCTTTCTTCCCCATATTCCAACTATTCTTCTTTATGAAATGAGAGGTTTATAGACTTCAGAGGGAAAGATGTTTCTCTGAAGTTGCACATATATGACTAAAACCAAACTGGGACGGCACAAGCCAAGCCATGATTCACAAGCAGTCAAGGGACTGCTTACAGCTGAGGCAGGAGCCCCCGAGACTTCTCCAAATTGCTTGGCAAACCCTATAGCCAACAAAAGTGCTAAACTAACAGTGGTGCAGAGGCTCTTACCTGACTGAGGTGTAAGGGGGTGTTATGAGTTGCTCGTAATTGCTGGAGAATTAATATCAAGTTAATTGAGAACTGTTGTAACACGTTAACTCATGGTCACTTCTAACTTACCTAGTTTCATATTCTTCCCATCAAGGTATCCTTGAAACTACTTCAATGCAGTGGCTTTCCTGTACAATCCAAAGCATTTTGTTCCTTGCATATAGTGTGCAGAATAATGATGTAAATAATGCTTTCCTCTGATATAATTAGGATGTTAAGTCTCAACTAAAGAAAAAAAGCCTACATTGATTTTTCTTTGAATGTGATTCTCTTTACAACTCTGAACTTACAACATATTCCTATGGGTACCTTGGAGTTTTTTCACGTGTACAGGAAAATTGTTTAATAGCCAATAGCTGTTCTCCCAAAATAGTCTAAATAGATAGGGGGAAAAAAAAAATCAATGCACCCAAATAAGGTCATCTGCTCACAGTGATTAGAACACAGAAATAGTCCTTTTCAAAGAGGTAGAATGTAGCACAAGTTATTTTGATGGATTACAACAATCTGAACTAATTTTGCAAGTGTAAACATTGGTGTGAAATGACTGCAGTCCCATCCATAGTGCATTCAAAGGTAAACGCATTTCAGTCTGGATTAAATAAAATGCTGTCTGTTTCTAATGTGGTTTGGCTAGCCAGTGAAAACCATAGCGTTTTGACCTGTTTGAAAGGCAGGTTCTAGTAGACAATAGAAAGTGTTTATCCAGCATGATTTCAGTATATTTGCTCTGATGAATGCTAGCTGGGCATAGTGTGACAGAAACCCCTTTTTTCTGCATTCGGGCATCAACACTGTTTGCAAATATATTTCAAAGAACTTTTTATTTGGCCTGAGTCTTGGATCTTGATGTAATCATCTGTCCTGAGCATCGTCTCTCATTGTCCTGGAAATAATTATTTCCATCATTTTCTGAGCAAAACAGAAAACAAAGACCTTCTATATAGACCAGAAATCTTTTCTGTATGCTTTTCTGCTGATCTTGTCTTCATTTAATAGACCGTGTTTTCTTGAGTGCTTCAAAGTATTTCTCATCACTTGCCCTCAGAACTGACCCAGTGACCTGAGAATCAACAAAATGTCATGTTAGTGACTACTAATTAGTGGATCCAGAGAGCTTCTTCTGCTGGCCTTTCAACCTTCCAGAGGCAGCAACAGAAGCTGTCACATGTATCATACAAAGAAAACAAGCATTTGCAATGTTTGGGGTTTTTTTTTCCTAGGGTGTAGATAGTAGCACAAGCTCGGTTGAGACTACAGATGAATTTGAAGGTTAGGAGGAAATTAACCTACGATATACTGTTTGCATTTATTTCTCTTCTTCCATGCATAAGATACTGCATCTGTTATCCAGTTCTTCCTGAACATGTGGGAGTGTGTTAGTATGCTATATTATAAAAAGGAAAAAGGATGAATCTTTGTTTCTTTTCTCTCTTTTTTTTTTTTTTGTTCTTACCATCCTTTCTTTTAATCATTCTTTATAACTACTTCAAAATGTATTGAATGTTTCTGAAAGGGAGTATTTTAATCCTTAGGTTTTAATGTACAGAATACAGTCCAAGTTTACTTGTCTTTTTGTATGTTTGTTGAACAAACTTGGTAACAGAAGATTTGGCCATACTTCCCATTAATCATTGTTGTACTTCTGTGCCTTTTGAGTTTTTTGAGACCACCTACTGAAATGACCATGGTAGGATGTGCAGTCACAGCCATGTCACAGAACTGTTTGTGCAAGTACATTAATCTCCTTTTTATTATTTATAATTTTCAGGTCTTTAAAATAGAAGTGCTAATGAGTGGAAGGAAACATTTTGTGGAGAAGAGGTATAGTGAATTCCATGCACTTCATAAAAAGGTAGTGATCTCTTTCTTTATAAGATGTAACTTTGTTTTGCCTTAGTTGTGATGTTTTCCTCTCTCTTGAAATTGTTACTATACATGGTTTATCTTAAATACATCTTGTGATTCATGTTGCTGGAAATGAGTTCCCAGCTAACTCAGTTTCTTCTCTGTTTAGTGGAAAGGGAGGATGACTTCTCAGATGTTACTAACTCTCCTTTTCTTTTTGATTATTGTTTACATGCTGTATTGCTAAAATGCTGTCTGCAGTATGTTTTTTTCTTCTTGTAAAATCACAAAATAAGACACATTCCTCTAGAAAATAAACACATTTTTGGTTTTTATCCAATTAGGCAAATAATTTGTTAGTTCTATAAATTGTGTTGCTTACCTGCTATATGTAAAGCTGAGGAAACAACTTGTATACACCAGGTAACTAGAAATGAAAAAGACTGAGTAGACCATCTCACTCTGCTGCTCTTCGTACAATGCATGTGATATAAAATATCTGCTAAAGTTGTCTACTGAATCATCTCACTAATATATAGAAGGGAACTCAGTACTTTCAAGATTGATTATCCACTAGTTGTTCTTTAAATTGTTGTGATCACTGTTAAAGGAGAAGTATGATTTCTCCTCTCCAGACTGAACTGGATGCTGCCATACGATTGTGCAGCTGAAAGGTAAGTTTTACACTTTTACATTTTTTCTGCCTTATGGAGGCCAAATATTGTGAAGGAGAATTCTGGAAAAGCATTGGACGCCATTGCCAGTGGTGGGGCTGCAATGAAGAGCTTCGGTCCTTCATCCCTAGGACCTGGGTGAACTGAACGTTTGTTGGTTTGTAGCTTTCAGTGGCGGTGGAGCATGTGCACACTCAGGTGCTTTGACTGGTGCTGCTTGCCTTCAGTATGGAAAAGCTTTCTCTGCAAACGACAGAGGGGAGCGCAGGTGTTTACAGCTCCTGCCACTGCAGTGTCAGAGGAGCTTATCCACACCAGCATGTTTGCTGGTGGCCTTGAGTCAGCTCAGGAATCATCTCATTCAGGGAAGAAGCATTATCCTGGTGGCAGAGAGGATGGATTTTGCCAGCTTTATATGGTGTATGGGTATAAGCAAACTTGTGTCAACAAAAGGCAACTATCGACCCATCCGTGTGTTAGCCCTCAGAAGTCCAAAGAACAAGAATATATTTTGCTTTACTGCACTGTAATTAAGCGGTGCCAGTATTTCTTGCCTTTTTGCTTCTTGCCCCAGTTGTGGTATCAGCTGCTGCTTTTTAATACTCATTTCCTTGTTTATTGTTTTAATTCAGATATGTGTCAGATATTTCCCCCTTGTGTTTGCATTGAATATGATACCACATTAGCAACAGTGTCAGAATCAGTAGTACAACTTACTCACCCACCATCAAGCCTTGCAATACGTGTGCTTTATTTTACATATGAGAATAATCCTGCAATTGAAAGTAAAGCAGGTGAGTAGAGATTATGCTATTAAATAAGTTAGGAAACATTAACAGGGGAAAATTAAGATTTTAGATGCTTAAAACACACCCCACCCAAGTAGACCGTCTCCTGTAGGTAGAATAGAATAGAGTAGAAAGAATAGAATAGAATAGAATAGAATAGAATAGAATAGAATAGAATAGAATAGAATAATTTCAGTTGGAAGGTACCTACAACAATCATCTAG
>VYXH01005403.1:169272-196515 GCA_013397275.1 Burhinus bistriatus
CCAATGCTCCAATCTATCTAGATCCCTTTGCAAGGCATCTTGTCCCTCAAGAGAGTCAACAGCACCTCCCAGTTTGGGATCGTCAACAAACTTGCTGATGGTGCATTCTACTCCTGCATCTAGGTCATTGATGAATCTATTGAACAGAACTGGCCCTAGAATTGAACCTTGAGGAGCACTGCTGGTGACTGGTCAGCAGCCAAATGTAGTCCCATTCACTACAACCCTTTCAGCTCTGCCCTTCAGCCAGTTCTTTACCCAGGGCAGCGTGTACCTGCTCATCTCACAGTCAGACAATGTGTCCAGAAGGATGCTGTGAAGGACAGTATCAAAAGCCTTACTAAAATCCAGAAAAACTACATCCACGACCCTCCCTTCATCCACTAGGCAGGTAACCTTATCATAGAAGGATATCAAATTAGTTAAACAGGACTTCACCTTTGTGAACCCATGTTGACTGTGCCTGATGATTGCATTATTCTTTAAATGCTTTTCAATAGTACTCAGTATAATCTTCTCCATAATTTTTCCAGGATCTGAGGTTAGACTAACAGGTCTGTAGTTCCCTGAGTCTTCCCTCATGCCCTTCTTGTAAACTGGACTAACACTGGCTGCATTCCAGTCAGCAGGGACCTCCCCAGACTCCCAAGACCTTTGGCAGATGATAGAGAGGGATCCTGCCATAACATCTGCCAGCTCCTTCAGAACTCTGGGATGAATCCCATCAGGCCCCATGGACTTATGAACATTCAGCTGATACAGCTGGTCCCTTACAATTTAAGTGTTCACAGATGGAAAGTCGCTGTTCGCACACTCATGGTCCTCCGACTCAGGGGACTGGGCAGCCCAAGGTCTATCAGTATTATTAAAGACTGAGGCAAAAAAGCATTGAATGCCTCTGCTTTTTCGTCTTCCCTTTGTTGTTGTCTAATTTCACTGTAGTTTCTGGAGTTGCACAATTGCTCCACACCAAAGTCACAAATGACTGCAGTCTTGCTCTCAGATTTGTCTCCTTTTACATTGATTCCTCTGCAGTAACTCCCATTCCAGAGATTTCTCCTTAGAACACCAGAAAAATCATAAATTATGGTCCCTTCCTCTCTCCCCAGAAATAGCAGCAAAATAAAGGAACCTGAAAAACAGGTATTCTAACTAGACACTTTGCACCACTCTTCAATTGGTTTCATCTTACTTCTCATCTGCTTTCTGTCTGTTCATATTACTCTACAAACTTGGTAGTGACTTTTTCTTATTTGTTCCCTGTACAGATGCAAAGCACCCAGCATATTTTGGCAATAATATACCTCTTTTCTAAAGTTTTACTTTTTGAAGTTGTAGTAAAATTTCAGTAAACATGGTTGAACAGCTCATGCTCTGAACCTTTATTAGTGTTTTCAGTGTTACAGAAATCCTGGAGAAAGCATTCTCTGGTAATACAGTATGCGGTTTCACCCTTTCTTCTCTCTGTTTTGTGTTAGAGCAGAAAATCTCAATGCTCTTAAAAAACTAGGGTGTGTAGTTGAACAGTTTGTGCTGGAGGATGGTATTTTGAACTTGTGTCTCAATTATTCTTTGTGAACAATTTGTTTACATCTCATGACACTGTTTATACTCAGGTCCAGATACCAGTTTGCTTTCAGCATGCCAATAGGGGGTTTTTTTTCTTCTTTGTTCCTCTCTTCCCCTTTAATTTATAGTGTAAGTTTCACTCTAAATTGCTGTGAGTACGTGACAATTGGAAAGGTATCTTTAGATTTACTGCATATTCAAGGTGCCCTTAGTGCTGGAGATATCTGTAGTGAGCAGGAGAAACAAAGCTTCTGTAGAGAATAGCCATGGTAGAAAATGGGAGTGGAGGCTGAAGGGGAGATTGTGCCTCTGCTCTCGTTGTATGAGGGAAGGAGGACTACATTGCTCATGTAAGACATTATTCATTCATCAGTGCCAATTAATGTTTTGATTAATTTTGATTTTTTTTTTTTTTTAAAAAACAAAACAATTTTTAAGAACATGGCCAGATTTGTCTCCTTCCTGGGTTCGACCTTTCTTATGTTCCAGTTATGTAAAAAAGTAAAGCCCCAGTTCCTGTGCAATCCGGCTGTAGTGGAAAGGGTTTAAAATCTTTTCAAGACTGCCATGCCACAGCAGGAGTACAAATTATTCCCTTGATAGAAACCATCCACTGCTGTTGGCTTTTTTGAAATAGTTTGCATAGACCATTGTACTTTACCCTGGTTATGAACAACTAACCAGGCCTTTCAGGCTATGCACCATGCATATTACAGTATTGTATTCAGGTCTGAACAGAAGTTTTATTATTCGTATATGGAGAGTTTTTTAGAAATAAGTAAATTCTTTCTATGCATATTACATAGTTAAAAATGCAACCATTTATTCGTATTTATTCCCTAATTCCTTTTTGTACTTTTTTTTCCTTTACATTTTTAGATATTGGTAGTTCTTTTTAAGCACCAGAATGCTAGAAGGTGACTGTGTTGCAACTACTACAGTGAAATTTGCAAAAATCCTGAGTTCTATACATCTTGTTTGCAACTTCTTTATAATTTTAGAATTATTAGTGTACACTCTAAATCATACTGACTTTTCACACTCAGACAAACAATTCTTTACTTGATAATTTGAGCCATCTTTTAGTCTTGCAGGAAATAGAGGCTGCAGTATGTCAAATAGACATTACATTGGTGTTACGGACAGGAAAGCATTACAGCCAATAACTGTCCTCAGATAAATATTTCTTGTGTAGGGACAGGTCTGAAGCAATATAGCTAATACATACCTAGGTTTGCTTAATATTCTTTGACATTGTAATAATTATTTGTTGGAATATATTATTGGATTATTGTAAGCGTAAGAAAGTAGGATTATAATTTATTGTTTGTACATCTGTATAGCCAGTGCTTTATACCTACACACAGTACCTGTGTGTGAACATTTACGCAATTGGTTTTTGGGTGCTTTATAGAACGGGGCCACGGAGCACAAAAGGATTGTTAATCATCAGCTGAGGTACCAGCCACAGAGTATTTATCTTGTAAGCAGCTAGGCCTTGGTAGATGCTTGTATTGTTTCAGATCTGTCTCGCCTCATCTGGAGCCTTCTCCTCATTTGTTACTCATCTGCAGGTGCTGTCATGGTTCGCAACAGCTGTGACCATACCTTCTTCAACATCCTCTACCAATTTAGAGGAAAAAATGGGATTTTATATTCTGGCTTTAAGATCAGTCAGTAAAAATACATGGGTTTGGGGTTTTGTTTTGGTGGGTTGTTTTTCTCACTTCATGTTTAATTGTAATTTAGTACTGTTAAGAAATAAGGAAGTCGTACAATGTTTCCAGAGCAATTGAGGTTTCCTTGCTGCAACTTCATTACTTGTAATTGTAGAGATGTTGATATGTTGGCACTGCTTTTTTCCTATAGTGACATCTCAGCAAGCTCAAAGATGAAATGTAAATTCTCAGCCTCCCAAGGGTATGCATGTCAAAGTCAATTTTGAGTTTCTTTCCTTGAATTCCTTGCCTCGGATTTACTCAGAGGCAATATCTAACAGAAAGAATGTCTAATGTCACCTTCTATTAAAATGCAATGGAGTCTATTCCAGTTATTATTTTTGCTCTGCAGTTTTGAGGAAAACATTAATATTTTTTGGTTTTGAAAAAATATGGTGCTCCAGCAAGACGATTCTTAGTGTTGTCAGAATGTATGTTTGTATCTACCTATATGCACTCATGTGTATGCATATACACATTTCCATATATATCTATCAAAGCTTTCCTGTGAGAATCTTGGGAGGAATAGTTACGGAGCTCTCTGGGAAATACATTCAGTGGCAATCTTGCTATTTCTCTGCATAAGATATTAAACACAACTGTCAGTCTGTTGCTGAAATTTCAGAACATGGATATTTTGCTGTCTTGATTGCCAGCTCTCCAGAGAAATGGTTAGCTCTCCTCCCTGTACTTCTCCCACCTGTTCATAGTTGCCTAAATCGAGAGTTAGAAATTGTCTCAGTGTTTTGTCACCGCACTTAGCAAGGTAATATCTGGGTATGTCACGGTGACATTGTGAGGTGTCATCCCAGGCTCACTAACTGAGAACTGATTTCAAGTATTCTCATATAGTCATTGCTGATTTGTTCTAAGGCTGTTAGTCACAACAAATTGTGAGTAGGGTACCAAGGCAGCTAGACGTGGAGATTTTTAACTGCGACCTCTCGGTATGAAGTCTGCTGTTACTTCACTGAGCTTACGGTGAGTAACTTCATTGCCATGCTGTTGCCCTTGATGCATGATTATTTCACCCGTACTGCCTCATCTCTGACTTTAACATATTTATTTTAAAGAAATGCTATTATACTTTGTTTCTGTCTGTGTTTCTTTTCATTTGCAGCTCAAGAAGTTCATAAGGACTCCAGAGATCCCTTCAAAGCACGTGAGAAACTGGGTCCCCAAGGTCCTGGAACAGCGACGGCAAGGCTTGGAGTTGTACTTGCAGGTGAGTCTCCTCCCAGCACTGTGAAAGTAAAAGCAGCATCCATTTTCAGAGTGGTAGTATCCAAAGCATTTGAACGTATAAAGTGGAGTGTTTTACTGATAGGCAATTTTAGAGGAGGAAAATGAGCTGGATACTTACCAGCAGTGATGATTTCTGTTCACTTAGCAAGACTAGCTGCTAGAAATCCAGACTGTTTTGCATTTTTTTTCCTGATTCTGGCAAAAGCTGCTGACTGAGTTTGGCGAACCTACTAGTACCTCATTTTCCTGCACCTAAAATGTGGAAAACAATGTTATTCTTTCCAAAGTTGTTCTGACCATACCAATTCAAAAGTGTTGCAGAAGAGATACAAGGAGGCTTTATTTAACTCATCTCTATTTAGACAGACTAGGGAAGAATCAGCTCATCAAATTCGTATCCCTCTACTGTACGTGCCTGTATCTGAATTGTTCATCTAGTCGAAATAGTCACCTGTCATCCCATATTCATCTCAGTTGGTTTCGAAGCTTGAATTTAAGGTACCAGATTCTACCTATTTGGGTTGTGGTTTTACTACAGACTGTAAAAGGAGTCGTCAGGAATGACTGAGACATACAGACATACAGACATCGAAATATACCGGTGATAAATCCTAGCTTTTTTAATAACAGAACTTTCACTCTCACCATAGTTGCTTTAAAAACACCCTGTGGTGTACTTACACAGCGATTTCTCTGGTGACGAAGTTGGATTAAGGTGTTCCTGTAGATGTGTTCCCAGTTCATTGCACACCTTCATCTGTGCAGATGCAAGTGCTGTTTTATTGAAGGGGATCACAGAAATGATCTGAGTCAAAGGATAATTGTTTCGGGAGGAAGGCAAGAGTAAGAGTATTCTATTTTTAGTCAGGTCAGAGTAGTAAAAATAGTGAAAATTTTAGAGGTCTGGTTTATGTCATCATCCACAGTTGCAGTGGCACAACTGGAAGAATGGTGAACTGCAACATAATGGACAGTGAGCTGCATTCATAGAAAATAGGTGGTAACCTGCACCGCTCAGGAACCTCCCCTGATTCTCAGGAAGGTTTGTAAAAGAAAGCTGCTTAAGGAGGAGAATGGAATTATAGTGTGACACAGGACTATTACTTCTGACATTAAACTTTTAAAAAGAAATTTGGAAATAAGGAGAAAAACACAGCTCAGATTTTGTTCTGAGATGTAGGGGGCATTTCAGGCAACATAATTAATATAATTTTTTTTATTTTAAAATATTTAGTTATTATTGTTAAATTGAAAAAATTAATCCTTTTTTCCTTCTTGCTCTATGATATTTATAGCAACTTTGGCATCTAAAAATTACATTTATTGTGCGGGTGAAAAAACATTGCTGTTAGAGAGACTTTGGTTTTGAAAAAGACTAGGACCTTTTTGGTTTTGGTGGCTGTCAGCACAGCTTGCTCCGTCATCAGTATGTTTTTCTTCTACAGCCATTTGCTGTGAATTTTGTATTTTTTTCTGATTTTCATACAGCTGTCTCTTGGAGAATATCGCTACTAAGGCACATGTACCTAATTCTCATATGAGGTTGATTTTGTTAAAAAGATACAGGGCTAAATTGGTTAGCAGTTTTTAATTGCTGATAAACTTTAAAATAATATCTCCCCCTACTGGAAGAGTTAGTCAACTCTTATTCTTGTACAGTCTTGTACAGTTAATTGACTTTTCCCCTCTCACCATTGGCTATCATAGGAGCATGCAGTGGTTTAGGTTGGAAGGGGCTGCTGGATGTCATCTGATTAAAACATGACAAGCCTCTAGGTTATATCCATACTAATGTGCATACTAAATTAAAACAAGAACAAAAATTATTAATATTCTTGTCAAAGTCATTAATTTCTGTTTCTGCTAACAGAAAGCAAAACAAATCATCTGCGAAACTTTTAAGATAATGAGAGCCTAATTTTAGATAATCAAAAGTTCATATTAAGGCACTTCAGTTATCAGAAGGGTTTTAATAGTGCCAAGTATTTTCCAAGACACAGTGTAGGAACGTGCTACAATTTCAGAAGACGCGATCAGTTTTTAATTTAACACCATGTATATAAAACATTGCAAACGTATTTTCAGGTGATACTAATGAGGGTTAATCTGTAAGAGGAGTTTGGCAACTGCCATCACTAATCAGTGGTAGTACTAGTGGCCAGTCATTTGTGCAGCTGGTAAACTATTATGGAGGCATGGTAGTCGTTAACTGTTTTTTCAAAACCAGCCAGAATCTCATGCAGAGATTGAGCATTTACGCAGATGTTACATTCAAATAATTTATTTTATGTAATACGTATTCATTTCTCATTATTGCACTTTGCGCCTTGAAAACCTGTACAGGCAAAAAAAAATATGCCATGCAGATAGCAGTCAAATACAGACCGGTATCTGACATGCTCTAATCATATTGACTTCTGAATATGTTTTTAATTAAGTAGTCTTCTATAGTTAGATGCAGATAAAAACAACTATATGAAACCAGAATAGTAGAATCGGTCTGTATCAAGTAGTAAAGAAAGCAAGAAATTCCTCTCTCTGAGCTGGAAGCTGCTGCAGCTGCCAGTACCTTCTGCTTCTTTCTGACCTTTTCATGATGAAACTGCCCTCTTAAATACTTTCAGCACAGGTTGATTGTTTCTTGGAGTGGATGGACAGGAGCTCAGAAACATTTCATTATATGTCTCTGAAGAATAGCAAAATTATGAATAAACCAAATATTGTTACATTATGAGATAGAAATAGTAATTTTCTTAAATATATCAGCTAATATTCATCAGATGGCTTATTTTTCTCGTGGTTTTGAAAGGCTGAGTGGGGATTTTCTCTTGTTATAATAGACCAGTTCTCATGGAATTGTGAAAGAATAATTTATCTATATTATTTTTGGGTTTCGTGTTTTACAGGTTGGGCTGGAATTTACAGCTTTCGTTTTTAATACTGTGGAACAATTGACTAGTAAGCACTAGTATGTGTAGTAATTTAACTGCATGTGTAATAATAATGCAGAGCTCTTGTGAATACTGAGAACAGTCAACTGACTGACAAGAGGAAAGAAGAGGTATGTTTAATTTATTAATGAGGAAACAGATGCAGAGATAAGTGAATGGAAGAGTGTGGCCCCAAACATGCAAGCAAATTAGTATGAAGCAACAAGCTATTTCTCGTCTGCTGATCCATGGTAACTGTCTGCATGCATATTACTAACCTACAGCACACTGGACTTAAGTTGAGCTGGTTTAGTCTCCGCTAAATAAGAAAATGCCTGTTACTGACAGTGGAAGAGGACTAAATCAGCTCTAATTACCTTGTGGTGGCTATCAGCTAAGAGTTACCATAAATTAATTGGTGTGTAATATAAATTCTGACTTAATAGTTACTTTTTTGTATATCTGATCTTGTAGCTTGTAATACAGCAGAGGTGAGAATCCAGCTGGTTTTGATTTAAAATTTGTAAAATAAATCATTGCATTACACTATCGCTGACAAAAATCTCTCTGATAGTAGTATTAGATTGCACCAAGATTTGAACTTAGCTATGATTTGTTTATGGTTATGAAATGTCTTCTCTTCGTATGTTTCCTGAAGAGTTTTGTGTTGAGAAAAGATAGAGGATACAGATTTGAGGTAGCTAGTTGTGTAGGGAGCCTCTAATTTGAGAAGGGCTGCCAACTGGACCTGCATTGAAAGTCTGTGACTCCTGGTAGTATGTTTGTGAGCCTGAAGAAATATGTTTGCTTGAAAGTACCAGAAGGTAAAGGTAAGTGTGGAAGATGATAGGGTAGGCTGTTAATCAGCATTGTAGCTTCTGCATGGTGGTTGTTTGTTTGTTTTTTTTTAATCCACTGTATAATCTTGGACTGACTGCTAATCACAAAGGAATACAGAAATATGGTCTGCTTTGGAAGTGTTTTTAAAGGAGGTACAGATCACCTGAAATGTTCCCTTTTGCACAGTTGTTATGGTGTATGAGTTCAGTAAGTCAACTTGTGAATGGACCAACTGAACAGGTATTTGAGGTTTTATTTCGGACATTGAAGACATTGTTGGGATTCCTAAGGGCAGCACTGAGGGACCCTATCTAATTGGTTATCAAAGTAGCTGCAGCTGCTTTGTCAATCGGATTAGTATTTGTTACAAATAGATTTTATGTGATGTACTCTTGGAGGAGCAGTTTTTATGGAGCTTATTGCCAGTGAATTGGTAATGGGGAAGAATTTGATCTAGCCACCTGCTCTCTAGTGATTTGGAGTTAGGTCATATCCTTGTCCCAGTAAGCTGACACTGGATGTTATTGCCATCCAGTCTGCCCACCCCAGGGACTTGCCCTTTGACAGGTCTGCCTTTTAAAGTTCAATGGAATAGATATTTCCTAACCCTCTTGGGCAGAAGAAATCTCATCATTTGCTGATATCATCAATCCAACAAGATAACCGGCATTGTTAACAGAACTCACTGTGAAGTGGCACCCACACCTCAGCATGAGACTGTGTAGCTGCTGCTAATCTGCACTGAAATGATTTGGGTATGGGGAGAGACCTTGGGGGAGGCCCATATTTTTGACGAGCTTCAGGATCCTAACTCATTTCTTGTGGTCTGGGTGACCTGAAGAAATTCTTCTTGTGACTGGCAAGACTCTAGTATAAAACAGAGGGCCATAAACCTTCTGAACTGCTCTGTTTGTATGTAGGGTCTGTATGTACATATGTCTCTAACCAGAGTTAATATGTAGAGCTAATATTTCTGACTCAGCTGAGGTCAAGAAAACATACTTGCCTTTTATTTACTCTTGAACTTTTTACAAAGAGAACAGTCCTGATTCCTGGAGATAAGATTGGTTACAGTGCTGCTTGGCTGGGAGACTTGAAGACTTGATGAACTTCAACATTCCAGCAGTTTCAGGAATCCAGATCTTCAAAATGAATTATGGAGTTTATGAAACTGGACTAGAGATTTGTTTTCCATTTAAGGAAATAATCTGGAGATCCGAGAAACACTTTGACCTATATTTCAGTATTCTTCAAAATGCATTTGTCTTTAAAAATATCTTAACTACCAGTCCTTCCTGAAAAAGGTAAATAAAACCATATCTGTTATGATTTTTCTGTTAAGAAAGTGGAATCCAATCCTGTACTACTTAGCTGTCTTAGCTTCCAGCAGGGTGGAGTTAGGAAAACAGTGGATGGAGTGATGAATGATCTGTAGTTGCTTTATGAGTGAGTTCATCAGAAATATAAAGGAGAAAATCACGCATTATTATATTGCATTTTTTTTACCCTTTTTTGGGGGAACAGTTCAACAGCAACTGCAAAAAAATGAAGACAAATGCAGAAGGAAAACTGTCTTATAGAAAATTTGGCCCAAGGTGTTGTTTCTTCGTGGGCCGTGATAATTTGCTTTAATTATTTCAATAAGTGTTGATACTAATTTCCTTACGATAAAGTTTAAATAAATAAATAAATAACCTTTTCTGACTGGACAACGGGTATGAACAAATCACTAAATCTGGATGGAAGGATTAAATAACTTTCCTTAGCCCCAGAAAAATACCCTCTGATTTTAGTCATCAATCCAAATTGTATTCGAAAGCTTTTGAACTATCTTCTTCTAAGTTGACCTAGTTGTGTGCTGTTGCTTCATATAAGTTTTAGATTCAATTAAAAAAATTAAAATACTGAAAGGATGTTTTTGTTGATTTGGAAACTCTGTTGCAAAGCATTTCAGAGCTAATATAGCGTTTCATGTTGCAAAGGAATATAAGAATCTTCTGCTTTCTTTGAGTGTCAGTCATTGCCCCTTTTCACTATGATTCTGGAGAGTGAGATAATTTGATTTCTCAGGGTTTTTTACCTAATTGTGGAGAAAAAGAGTTTTCCATCACCTCATGGGAAGTTTTGTTAGTTCTTCACTGATTCAATTTCTATTAGCTTCTTGCTATTCTAACAAGGAGAGATACGAACTCAGTCATTTATAACCTTATCCATCCAGAAGACTGGAGAGGTTTCTACTCTAAGAAAAGCCATCTAGACTCCTGATGCCAGTCTGCAAGTACTTCATATTGTGCATTGGGGAGAGCTTTGCCTTTCAGTAGCCAAATACTCCTTCTCTGTAACTGTAGCTGAAATACTGCTTTAGAGCTGTCTTAGCTGGAGTAGGATCAGAAAGTGGGGAAAACAAATCCTTAGTGATGCACAGGATTTTTCAGTTTTGTCTTTGTGAAGTAGAGAAAAAAGTCACATGGTAGTACATAAAACTCATCCTGAGCTCTGCTAGGCAGAACGAAAGCTAGGATTTCATATAAAGACAGAGACATCTTGGTTTGTGTGAGGGTTGAAGCTGACATAGTTCTCTAGGATCAGAAGCAATCTGTAAGTGCTTCCTAAATGGAACAGTTCTTGACATTCCATTTTCAATATTAAAGAAGAAAAAAAAGGTAATGTCTGTAGTGGTAGACTTTTTTGAACCAGTGCTGTTGGAGCTGTCCAGAAATATTGAGATCTGTGTGTGATATGCGCACTTTTCATTTGCTTTTGCCCAATAAAAATAAATCAAGTTGGTTACTATTTAATTCTGGAAATGTAATGGTGAAATGATCTTAGAACTATTCAATGATCATTCAGCTATTCAAATTTTATTTCTGTGCATTTCACATTCATCACATTTATTCACTCTGTCAATGTTAATATTCATTACAATTGTTCTTCCTTTATTTTCTGAGAAATGCGTTATGTATCAAGCATTTCATTATTCCTGTATACCTGTGTGTCTTTGTCAAAGGGTGTTGTGAATGCAAAATTTTAAATTCTTTCAAGGGAAGACTGGAAAGGTTCATGGAAGAGCAGTTTATATCAAGCATAGAAGGTTCTCAAGCTGGAAATAACTTTCGAGGCAAATGTCTCATATGTTAGTCTTGCTCATTTATACTCTTCCTTGATATCCCTTTATAGCCATTTTTGGAGCTAGGATACAGTGCTAAATGGACCTTTGATCAGACCATTATGACCTTTCTTATATAGTCCTTAAAGTAATTAAACACATACTTGTGTTTCAGCTTGTTATTAGATTTGATTAAACATTAATATGTTTTCATTAACTGAGCCCTGTATGTATCACAAACACTATTCTTGAAAGATTGAATCCTGTGGCTGAGAAGACATGGTTGAATCATATTGATATAATGAAGAGGTATGCAGGCCAGATGCCACTGTGCAAAGCCACTTGTAAAGGCTAATGCCTTTTAAGACCAAATGCTTCACATATGGGAGGTAATTGGCTGTATACGTAAAAGCTGAACTCAGAGGAAGAAATTTCAAGCTATAAAACTTCTGTGCAAAATGCGGGCCTATTTTTGTTCTTCTTCACCTTATTCTGTGCATGAAAAGACCTGTGGGTTTTTTCCCACTAGGCTTCTGTTCAGCAGTTCCCCATATCTGAGAGCAGGAGCTGGATAGAATTTACTTTTACTTCCTTGTGTCATTCATTAACCACCACAAAGATTTCTGCAGAGGCAATCCTTCCCTTTGTCCTATGCATGCATTCACTGTTGGGATCTATTTCTAACTAATTTAAGACCAAATTGGCTTATTTGCAGAAAAAAAAAAAAAAAATCCATCAAGTCCAGAACAGATGCTTATCTTCCTGATTGCTGTTTCTGGAAACCAGTTTTGTTTTAGATACAGGTGAATACATTGGGAAGAATGAGTCCAGTGTTAGAAAGTTGCAAGTAAAAGTTGGGTTCAGTGAAATAAGGTTTAACTGATGTTTTGCTGGAAAGTCTGTTGAGTCACTCACATCTATTAATCACATTGAAAATTCTCTCCATCACCCAAAATTATTTAGTGTCTTCCTTCTCTAACTCCATTTAGTCTGCAGTAATCAAGGTTGAACTGTACCTATAAGGAGCTCTAAAAGTAATGGTATGGTAAGTATAAAAAGGCAAAATGTTCTTTGTCCTCATTAAAGATTGTGAGCAGAGTGTTAAATAATATTAATGGCTGGGATTGTCAGTACTTAACAGTACTTTCCTAGTACAAGTGATTTTATTGATCGATACAGTCTCAATGTAACAGGGCAGATTATTCTACTGATTTTATCGAAACCTTAACTAAGTTTGTTAGTGTACCACATATCTTTAAATAGATCTAGATGATGATGTAGATTAAGAAAAGCAGACCACCATCCATCTTTTTTTGATCGGTTAATAACTTAAATCCATCATTGCTGTGACCAGCTCTCTTAAGATTCTGTGGTGCGTACATGTTTCTTTGGTGGTACAGATACGTAGCTAGTTTTAGATGGCTATGGATTTTAAAGAAGCGTGCTTGACATACGCAGGATTGCGTATTTGTTAAGAGGAGGTGTAAAGCAAGAGAAAACCAGAAAGCAGAATAATTCTGTATATATTTTAGAGGAGAGCCATTTATTAAGAGTGTCTATTTGCAGAGGTGTTTTGTGCAGAAATATTCCAAGCATTTTTCAAGCATGCTTAGGAAAATTACCTGATTTATATTTTAAGAGTTACATTTTTTGCTTTTCAAATGGTGCTATGTTGTGGTTTGTGATTCATGTTTTTTCCTTCCCCTTCAATAATCTGTTTGCTTTTGCTGTATAGAATTGTGCTGCATGAACTTCTCTCTCATTTCACTCTTACACATTAGAGCTGATCAAAATAAATTTCACTCAGTTAAAAGCAGAATTTATGTTAGAAGTCATGACAGGTTTAGAAAGCATGTCTAAGTGCTTGTTCTTTTTTCATTATACTATATATCAGTATAATGGATGCTATAATGTATAATGCTGTTGTATCACATACTTTCACCCAAGTTAAGATGAGTATCAAACAGTACTAATCATGCATTTATATACTGTGAGAAATGGTCTCTATCATGACCTACATATGCTCAGAATAACCATAAGATATTTTATGTGGAGGGAGAAAGAAATTAAGTTCTTTACCTAAGATATTACAGCCTGTTAAAGCAGAACTAGGGATTTTAAAACTTCGGTCCTGGTGCACTGCTACATTCACTATAGGCTGCTGATAGGCAATTGTTCTAATAGTCATGATTCCTTCTAAAGTAATATAAAGTGTGAGATACTTACTTCATTTAGTCGCGATGAAGGAAAAACTGGTCACCTTCCTTATCCTGAAGGCAACTCATTTGACAGGTAGGCATTAAATTTTCTTTTTCCTTAATAAATATTTAATAGAACTGTATCTGTATCAAGCCTGAGCTTCTTTGGGGAAAAAAAAAGTCAAACAATCTTTGTCCATTATAGTAAAGGAAGAAAGGAGGGAACTCTAATTCCTGCAAAGTCTTTATTATCACCACCTGGAGTACGGTAGAAAGACTCAGTTTCCCCCATCTTTTTAATCAATCTACAGCATTTTAAACACATCTTCATTTCCTACTTTTGTGTTGTTTTACATCAGCTAATTCTTTTTTTTTGGTGTACAAATGACTACTGCTTTTTTAAATTGGACTTTCAAGACAAGTTAAGTCTTAAGGGCTTTTTCTCCAAAATTAATCTGTAAAGTTACTTAATGAATTGCCAGTTAAGGGAAAAATTTATTTTCTAGTGAAAGAGTATTTTATTATTGCATGTGTAATGCAACACACTATGTTCTGTTATGCTAGTTCAGTAGTGTACAGCACTAAATTAGCATGTAGCTTAGACCTAAGTCTGCCAAATCATTGCCTTTATGCAATCTGATAGTATTCTTTTGCCTACACTCTTTGTGTGACTGAAGACCAATCATTAATATTCTTTACACATTTATAAACTGCACATGAGTGCTAGGAAAAAAAGTTCATGAAGAAGTGAATAACTCTGTCTGTATAGCAGGATTTGAATTTCAACATAAGACACAGGCAACGTTTGGAGGTGAGGGGAAGGAAACAAAATATTGAATATCTGCTGAATAACTGAATGCCATCCATTCTGTGCTTTGGATGAAGAACTGATTCTTGGGGGGGAAAGTAGTATGGGATCATACTATATATGTAAGCAACGTTAAATAAATCCTTACACATAAGGAAGCTGAATTAAAGTTTGATACACTTAATCTGACAATTCTTCGCTTTGAAGTGTGCCATAGTAACTTTAATGTTTTTATCTGAAGTTGTTTGTATCATTTAGCATAGACCATTCTGAAGGGAAAACAAAACAAAACAAAAAACAACAAAAAATGTGGAACTAATCACAGGGTTTTACCAGAAAGTTACTGAATTAAATAAGCAGTAATTCTTGAGCTTCTGCTTTAGAGATGCTGCAAAGAAAGAGCACAAGGACAGGAAAATTCTTGGCAAGAAGGGCTGCTTAAGCAAGAAGAGCTAGTCCATCAGTAGCTAAAAGAGGTTAGCAGAGCAGGAGACGACTAGTCTTCCTCAGATAGGTTGTGGGAAGGTGGTCAGTGAGCCTTCTCCTTTGGTCCTGCTGTAAAGTGGACTCTCCTGCATTAGGTATAATTCCCTTCTGTGTGTTCCCTTTTCTTGGCTTTTATGCAATCTTGCACATCTGCTTTCTAAGGGATATGCTGAAGGATTTCAGAGTGAACTAAGAGGAAAAGGTCCTGTGCTCATGGGTAGCCTAGGTGAATAACAAATCCTTGTTATCTTCTGCTGAAATTGTCTGTCTCCACACACATCAGCATTGCTTGCCTTTATTTTTCTTTTCAGCTGCTTATTGTCTCTCTGATCCGAATGTAATATGGTTTAGTTAAGTTTAAAAAAGCGCATTTTACTGGAACTGTTGATTGTAGAATGTCTTCACTGAGACAGACTTGAATTTAAGTGCAGGTACATTTACAAACAAATATGCATTACTGAATGATGCCTAAATTTATAATTCTGATATGGATTTTTCCTGTTGACTTTAAAAACATGGACATTGAAATAAGAACCTTTCGTAGAGTTTCTTATGATAAATACTATGAATTATATATAAGAAAATTGTCAGGAAGTATTGATACAAAAATTGAGTTTTGCGATGCAGTTTATTCTTTTTAAATTCTCATAACTATTGTTGTCTTTATGTAATATACTTTTTTTTTCTGTAGATGAAAAAAGTTTGCAGAAACAAAGCGTGAAGTAGAAGTAGAACCTTTAATTTCATTAGGCACGTTTTAACTGGTGAAGATTAATGTATATATCTCTTGCTAATTCTTTTCAATTACTCAGTTCATATAAATTCCCAAACCTTGTTAATTATGCTGAAGTCAAGTGGTAATTTTTAACAGTATTTCCACAGCAAGGGAATTTTCCTGGTCTAACCTTGCCCTCCTGTAGAAACTCTCAGCAGATTAGGCATTCTGACTCTAGTCCATTCATTTTCAGCACAAGCCTAATTGCTGCCGACTGCCTGCCACAGGTACCCTGGTTATCGTACATTTAAGGGATGCAGGTTCTTCTGAGAACAAATAAGGAAAGATTAATTGTTTGTTTTGTTACATCCCAAGAGAAATGTGGGAGCTTAATCAAGAAAAATAATTTCTTCTGTTGATTTGGCTTATTTGTGGAACGGGATAATTGTATAGAGGCAGGCATAGAGCTATGCATTTTGAAAGAAATTTTGCTATTTGCCTACTTGGGAGGCAAAGATACAGCAAAATGAATGTAACATAGCATTGGAATTGATGGGAATGGTTCACATTTCTCATAGTAAGTAATTTGGCTTGTGGGCTTTTATTTGAACCAATATTGCTAGGTGGTATTGTCATTTGTTTTGTCTGCTTCTTTGGATATCTAATCAAGGAGACAATAGTAGGGGGAAAAACGCTTTTCCAAATTGTCCTTAATTGCTAGAGCACGAAGTGAGCTAAACACTCTGGTATTTCCAATTAAAGAACTTGTTTCCAGCAAGCACCATTAAATCTATCTTTCCCAATCTGATAAATAAGCTATCAAAGAGTGGAACAGATTAATTGAGAGCAATTAGTTGAAAGCTCAGTATAACAGTCAGAGCAAACCAACGTTATCAATGAATGCAAATTTTACGTAAAGCAATAAGAAGCACTGATGCAACAAAATAGAGTTGAGAGTAACCAGTAAGCACAAAGGAAAATTTTATCTGTGGTACAGAAATTAGTCTTATTTGTTTCCCCTCATAACAAAAGCACTAAAAGCCATTTCTTTTCAAGACCTCTGTTACAGCAATGTCAAATTGTATTTAATACCTTTGCTGTGTACATTTCTGCTTCAACTTGCTGTAGGAAATAACAGCCATGGGAAAATCACAGATCCTACAATTCAGAGCCAATCACAAGATTTACTCCGATTGCACCTAAAGCTCAAGAAAGCCCTGCTTATACTACAACATTTGTGTTTGTTACTGTAGTAGACATGGTAATCTCTAAGTGTGGTTTGCTTATCGTAGAGACTTAAGCTTAGCATGTTGGATTTTGATTGGTCTTTAATACAGGTGGGTGTCCCTAATGATACATATCTAGACATTTTTGATGGGTGTTCCTTTATTCCAGCTGTCTGTGCATGCCAAATGGTATTGACCCACATGGTCTAAGCATCATTCTGCACGTGGGTCCTCTGGATATTTCCCGTAATGACAAACCGTAGGAAATCCACCTGGATGCTCCCCTTGAGTGCCAGCCTTTCACCTTTTGAGAATGAGTGCTTCAGCATGAGGAGGAAGCCTCTCTGTCACCTTAGATATTGAAATAAATTTACAGGCTTTTAGTATTAGTATGTTCAAAGGAAATATTGCATGTTGGTTCAGTTGTTGGTATTTGTTGTGTATATAAGGCTTTGGAGTAACGTCCTCCGTCAAGAAGGCAGGAGGGGATACACATAGCCTGTTACACACTAAACAGACTAATTTCTAAGTCAGTTTTTGCAGAACTACCTTGGCTAGGCAAGTTGTATCACTGCAGTGCGTGTTGGCATCACTCATGTAAACTGACAGCAAACTGTACCAGCTGCCACAGCTTTTAAAACTGCTCTCTTAGAACAGCAGTTTGTGCGGTGCTGCATTGCTGGCCTTTACAGCAGCGATGTGGCTGGAGTCTGCTTTTGTAGAATTACAGGTTTAAAATGGTTGGATGAAAATCTTATTTCTTATGCTGTTGCAACCCACTGGGTATGTCTATTCTAGGAAAATGAAAAGGTCAGTGATAACTTTCCCAATAAAACGTTCTGAGAAAATGTCATTCCAGTTATATGTATCTGACTGGGGGAGTTCACCCTCCATTTTTTGAGCATCTTATTTTTTATTTCCAGAATATCATCATCAGTAGGGAAATACAGCATTCATGACTGTGATAGTATGGTGACATATCAGCCCATGAACTGATGATAACAGGCATGCTGCACTTTGAACACGGGTCATTTACAGTATTTTTTCTTTATATCCTTGCTGGCAAGTCACTGGGAGATCACAGTTGTATTCTGAGTAACTGGTTTTCTGAGCAGCTTCCCTGTAATGTTGGCTTCTGGAAAATGTTCAGAATGTCACCAAGAAATCATGAGGAAGTTAGGCGAGTGAAACCTTTCCCAGTTTCTCCAGATGTCAGGGCATCCAGATCTCCAAGTGCGCTTTTCAGCATGGAGTCCAGCTCTCACATCTGGTTCAGTGGGGAAGACTCCTAATGTGATGTTTCAAAAGCACTCGTAAAGCCACGGGAGATATAGAGGAGCAAAGACCGTGCACAGGATTCAGTCTTGCAGTCACCAGCATTTAAGCAGCTGTCTCTACATTATCCCATCAGATGTTTCTCTGTGTATTTGGACTTAGTCAAGGTCATGTAGTGACACACTCTAATAGTTTTAACAGCAGCAGTTGTATAACTTCAGGATTAGGAAGCAGTTTGCTTTTTTGTAACGACATTGTATTATATGCCATGCAATAGTGCTTACCTGCTTTACAGGGGGAGTTTTTTAATAATTAATCAAATTCAGGCAAGTTTAATTATGTGACCTGAATTAGTTATCCAACTTTAAATGCTGGAATGATGAGGACATGTACTGCAGG
Source organism: Burhinus bistriatus (assembly GCA_013397275.1). NCBI lineage: Eukaryota > Metazoa > Chordata > Aves > Charadriiformes > Burhinidae > Burhinus > Burhinus bistriatus. The sequence continues at coordinate 187,788 of VYXH01005403.1, forward strand.
AGTAAGTTACCACAGGATATTGGGGTCTTTTTGTAGTATTGGAAATAAAGGTTAGTGGGTTTTGTGATGAATTCATGCTCTAATGATGCAGGAGGCTGTTGTCCAATGCAGATGTTTAGGAACAGTATTATTAATGTAAATACATGCAGCATTTCAGTGAAGAGGTCTAGCAGCCAGGCTTGGCATCTCAAAAAAAATTGAATGTGAAAAAAAAAAAGAATCCCAATTGCTCTAGCAATTTTACAAAGTGGTGATGTTCACCAAGGAAGTCAGAGGGAAGGCCACCACCAAACCATTGACTGACACTGAGATACGGGACAGGTGGAGAAGCTGCATTTGTTAATGTGTGGATGGAGGCTTCTAAATTATTTCCATGCGGTATATTTACCAGTTATAACCATCATGTTATCATTTTTATATCTATATGTTATCTCAACCACCATGTTACCATTTTTATATCTAAAACAGATTCTTTCCACTTCATATGTCACTATCCATCTTCCCACCTTTTCCCATTTTGTTTTTTTCCCTGAAATTTCATTTTGTCCCCTTGACTGGTTTATTCAAGCTACATGTCAGTCATAGTGTTGTCTTCTGATGATCATGTGTTGAAGGTCACCTCTGTGTCCAGTCAGCAGAGAATGCAAGGGTTTTTGTAGACTTCAGTTCTAATATAAATCCTTTCTGAACCCTTATACTATATCCACATCTGCTTTGATTTCAGGGCACCACTTCTCCAGGCATACTTGCACTGATGGCACAGGAAACCCATAGACCAAATATTTGTGCCAAAAATTAATAACAGAAGAAGATTGCTGTCTAAAAATGCCAGAATATATGGTTCATGAATTCATGATTCTCAGTTTTAACCTCATTTGAGGACTTTACTGGCCAAAATTAAGTAGTTCTCCTGTTGCTGAGTAAGGAACATCAAGGAATTGCTAAGTGTGAAGGTAACATCAAAAACATGAGATTTATAGAGAGCAGCGTGGCATTCTTGCAGTATTTTAATGTTACGATAATTTTGAACAGAAATCCAGATAGCTGTGTTACTCCTGTTAGGGGGCTAATTTGCAATCTCGTTTCTCCTTTCCCAAGAAGTCATCCCTCTTTCAATAATAAGATTGTGGAGAGTTTTAGCCAAATGAGAACATTATCTGCAGAATTGCTATGCTGTGATAAATGCAGCCGTCCGACTGATGCTGTTTGTCTGCCATCAGCACATAAGAAGTAAATCTGACCAAGTTAGGATGGTCTCTTTTCACATATAATTGCATTGTTCCCCACCTTTATCATGGTCTCCCTTGCTAGTGAGTTTTGGGAGGTACAAGTGTCAAGGAACAGAACCATAATGAAGTACCTGCGATTGAGCTCCGTTAATTCTGTAAAAACTTGTCAGTTTGCCACCCAAATAAATGCCTAGAGTGCGTAAAACATGGAACAGAGTGACCTCTAGAAGAAAAATCAATGGCAATTCATATTTCATATGTCTATAATTGCTTGTGAGAGCATGGCAGCAGTTTGTTTATAGAGTAGATTGTTCTACCACGGGTTATTTCCTGACTTTTTCTTCTTTTCAATGGTGATGCTCTCATGGACTGTGAATCACAGCCAGACACAGCAATAGACAAGTTTGGTGGTGATTTTTTATTATTGTTTTCATTTTACTGTCTTCAAAATTGCTGCACCATGCTGTGTTTGAACCAGTGCACTAATCTGTAGTCACAAGTAAACTATGTTCACAACTGTTTCCTTGGAAGACTCCTGAAGCTGTTTTTTACCTTCTTTTTAGTAGGCAAGGCTTTCTTTGCTGGGAAGTTACCCATTTGCTAGTATTTTAACCATCAAACTGAACCATTGTGTGGCCTTCATTTTTAAGCAATTTGTCAGAGAGGCAAGGAATTCTCACAGTCTGCTAATTTAAAGACAGAATTTTGAAAATATCTTTTTTCCCCCACTTTGCTTTGCTTTGTTTTTTCATTTTTTTTAAGAAGCTGTTGTAAGATTTGTATCCCCACTGAGGACCGAGATGTCATAGGGATAGAGAAAATGCCGCTCACTTTATGGATTACTGTTAGGTCAACAAAACTTTGGCAGCATTGATTAACTTGACAGTGAGTACAGCAGTACATTTATCACTTATGGCTGTGCTGTAGAAAATCTAATAAGAGGCAAACAATTCCCTTTAGAGCAGTAACAGGTTCACTGTGGCTAACGGTGCATGCACTGGAAATTTCTGACTTTAAATTATACCCTTGCTGCTAGCTGGGTCATTGACTCAAAGCTACTGCACTTTCACTACTATGTTCTGTGTTATTAATTTGATCAAAATTGTTTTGGCTTCTATAAATGTGATCAAACTGTATATTGGAGTTCATATAAACTCATAAGCATTTTTGAAGAAGGCGTGCAGAAGGAGCGTGATCCAAGCTTTGTTATGTAGAAGGGGGAGCTGCCTGTTACAACTACAAATGTTTGGGGTGTTACAAGGTTATAAAAGAAAAATGTTGAACTGTTGCTTACAAATCTGCCTCTAATTCACAGATCTAAATAAACCCCAAACCTATCTTACATTTAATAAGTTTCATTGGTTGGTCAGAATAACTTTTTTCATATGTTCAAATGTGTACTTTGTTAATTACCGGTAATTACCTTAAAAATTCTGTACAAGTTGATTTATAGGTATGTTCTTCCAGTTGTCTTGTTTTTGTAAGAATTATGAGAATTGAACAACGAACAAGAGATTTTCTGTCTCTCCTGTGTATAAGTGCTGCTGCTTGACACTGCAAGTTAGTGTTTGATTCTAATCTGATCATGAAATTATTTTTTTATTCAGTATTGCTTAGTTTCACTTTAATAAATCTTTTTTGGAACTCCATGACGAGTACATTGGGAAGTGTCTTTGCATTGCAAATATAGAGAAAAACAGTATTTATTTTTTTTATGTCTTATACTTGGTAGTCCTCTTAAATGGAAGCCCTGCATAAGATACTCTTTTACAGAAGTGTACTAAGCTTTTTTTCCAGTTCAAATAACCAGAAGTGAGCAAAGGCCAGATACCAGGATAATTGTTTCTAGATATAAGCAGGAAAGAACAATGAAGAAAATGCAGTATTAAGTGCAGATCAGAACATACGGTATGCAACTAAATTTGTTGCTTTATCTTTATAATATAATCTGCACAGCTGCTGTTCAAATGAGAGAGTAGTTAATTTTTTTTTAATATTAGGATATGTGGCTCACTAGAGTAGAGAGCCTTTGTGAGTAGCAACTGTTATTTCAAGTATTTTAGGAAACTGTTTAAATTGGAGGTTTTGTTCTGCAATATCTGTAAAAATTATGTCGTTTTCTTTGTTGGGAGAGAAGTATTCTACTTGAATCAATTGTCAGGAGGCTTAATGTAATAAGGCAGTTTGTGGTCTGACTAAAAGAAACACTGTGCAAAAGAAATTCCCATAGCAGTTTGTTTTTAACAGAAAAACTGAGTTCACCTGAAACATAAATACATTGAAAACCAAGACTTAATTAGGTAGAGCAGCTTTAGAAGGAAACAGAGTGGATTGTTCTCCAAAGTACGTCTTATAATGGCTACAATTTAACCAAATATCTGTGTTAATGATAGTATTGCTCTATCAACAGTGTAACAGCAGATTCTTTGCAAGAAATGATCAGGCAAGCTGACATAAGTACCCTTTGTATAGTGAGGGGAAAAATACAATTAAAATAATATTCTCATTTTCATTCTCCCTTGTTTTTAATTTGCAGGATAAAAGTTGTGTTTCTCACTCCCTTACTGCATTTTAGAGGCAACGAGACACATTTCCACACTTTTTCCTGGGTTCATACAATAAAGGAGTTACCCTATTGCCTGCCTTACTGAACAGAGACCTGATATTGATTAACTATCACACTGGCATCAGAACTACTCTTAGGATTCAATTTTTTTGTTGTTTTGCATATTTTATTGATCAAAAGTGGTAAATGAGCATCAAGCGTGCAAGAAGACGATGAATTGTTTACTTGCATAAAATAACCTTTCAATAAGGGAAGATGCATTGCTCACACTTTTGGTGCTGTTCTGCTGCCCGAAGCAGATGGCATTCAGCTGCTATTGATTTGCTCCTATAGTTACAGAGCAGCATGTAACGAGGCATGCTTATTTCTCTGAAAGAGAGGTGAGGTTTTTTTGCCCGGGTGGTGGGAGTGAAAAAGGAAGGACAGGGGCGTTTGGGGATTGCTTTGGGGTCGGGTCTTTTTGCAAGGAAAAACAGGGAAAACCTTGCAACTTCTGTTAGCAGCTCTGCGCAAACAAAAAGAAGGGTTTGTATGCTTGCAGAGAAAGGGAGTTACTTTGTCTAGTTGTCCCACTTCTGGTAACATTAATTCCCACAGCAGATTGAATCCATGAGCAAGCAAGTACTTAAGATTGTAAAGAGCATCCAGAATTTAGTATCACAGACTCTACACCACACTTCTTAGCTGCTGGTTTTTTTATTTATCCATGTCTTTTCCTACGTGTGTAAAGACTGTCGACTCCTTAGCAAGACAAAATCATACTGCAATATGCTGGGCTTGATTCTGTGAATGGTTCATTTCCCTGATGAGTAAAGAATCCAATAATTTGCTGTTGGATCTCTCCTGTAATGGGAGGGGGGGCAGAGAGGGACAAAGAGCCTTCTCTGAAAGTTTATTTGAAAGGGTATTTAATGCAGAATTTTGGCACAAACAAGATCTTTAATTGTTTGGCAGATTTTAATGAAATGTAGATACATGATAGAAGAGAGTTTAAGTAAAGAGGGCATAGAAATGGTTGTTCTAAGACAAAACATTTTAGATAAAATCTTCGTTCTTGAAGAGTAGTATGGTGGGTGGTGCTGACAAGCAAGGCGCAGTCCTCAATCAATCTGTTTTAACATAGAAATAACCCATCTGTCAAGATCTACAAGTGTGGTAGTACAAGACTTAACAAACTCAGCCTCTTGATGACAAAACTGGACCAGTTAAATATTTTGACAACACATATTAAAGTCTTCCTGGCCCACCTGACTGTTCTTCAGTGACTCTTACTGCTGGAAGTGCTTACTGTTGATTCTTGAACAGTCTTGAGCATTTTCCTGCTCTGATGTTGTTTGGGAAAATAAAATAATTTTCTCCGTTATGACTGCCCTGCTATCCTCCATGTCATTTATATTGTCTTCCTATTTAATAAAAATAATCCATGAATTATGACCCCTGGCAACATATTCCTACAGCATAGTTAGTCGCTAGTTGTTTATCAAGAATTTAATATAAACACACATATTAGTGTCTGTTAAAAAATGTCCTACTTTTTCTGTTTAAACTTCTTTTCTCTGACATTGATTCCACTTGCTTGTGTAATTTATGAAATGCTGTCTAAGCCTTTTTAATATCCATGTGGTTAGGTGTCACTACATCTCGACTATCTGTTACGCTGCTTCGGTAGCATAAGCAGGCAAGAAGAGATTGTCTGAATCTTTGACTTTAACCTGTTGTTTCAGTCCAGAGCAGAACTTTCTTACGAATGTTTTTCAAAGAGAACAAACCTTGGTGAGTTTTTCAGAAAACAGATGCTTTTGAATCAATGGCTAATGCTGTCAGCACAGCATTTACTGCGTTGTTCTAAGTTGATTGGGTCTTGCTCTCCTATGGAGGCTAGGGAAATGTTTTAAACATAAGAATTATTACAAACAGAAGTTAATGTAATGGGACCTGGAGAAGTGCATGTTTATAAACAGGGTTTTCTCTGTTACAGTGGTGCTATGAGAAAGCCAGTTGCTGAGAGGGCTACCAGTGCTCAAAACTAAAAAACAAACCCCCAAAAAAGCCCCACCATATAAATCTAAATGTATTTGGTCAGCTACATTACCCTTTCTTTACCTCTGCAAAAATGACACAATGAGTTCATTAACCCTAGATGCAGTGAATTCCCTGTGCTTTCTACATTCTCTTGTTCGGACTTTGGAGTGGGTACCTGCTGCTTAGTCTAATTAGTTTCAAAGGGAATGTTGAGTCATTTCTCAAGAGTTTACTCTGACCCAAAACCTCTGACAAGAAAATAGCAGGGAGGCAAAATAAGGAGTTATTGTGTAGCTGAATAGCATTTTTGTTACAGTATCTTGTGGAAACAATGCAGATGAGGAAATCATCCTCAGATGATTTCTAGATTTCAATATGATATTTGCATCAAATTGTCATTCTTGTGGAAAGTGAGACTTGTTTTCATAGCTAACTTCCTCGGTCTTCATCAACCACCTGACTCTTTCCTTGTTTGCAGCAAAATGTGTTAGAGCTGTGGGACGTTTCTTATGAAGCAAAAAGGAAGTGAAAATGCTATTTCAAGGCTATTCTTAATGTTTCAGTATTTTTCTGGGTTTTTTCAATTCTCTTGAAACTGTGTTATTTGACCAAAACCACATTATCCAACCAAAAAATCTAACATTCAGTCCAACATCTGTGTCTTAACAGAACAGTCTGTGACATTATCCAGAGAGTGGGTTTTTTGGGGGTCAAGAGAAAGCCAGTCATGCTGCAGAGATACTCCTCTGTTACTCTGCTGAGGTATCATTCATGGCTCTGAAGAATGGAGTACAGCTTAGTTCTTTAACCACTGCCTTTTGTTTAGGCTTGCTCATAGCTTTCCTCCTTATAAAGGACTATTTGCAAGCATAGTAAATGTAGTAGATAGAAAATGTGGCAGTGTAGGAAAAAATAGTAAGCATATTCTGTGCAGAAATAGGTGCAATTTTTTTCAAACTCCTCTTTGACATGAAACACAATAACAGGAGAAAAAATATTTTTTATATATTTTAATGTGTCTAAAAATGAAACATGAAAATACAAACACTGCAGCTGTTCTGCAGCTAAAACTGTATTCTCTGTCAAACTGTTTTTAATGCAGTGTGAGTTACTTTAATATATCTTGCAACCTGTTTATATAAAACTTCTAGTGAATTGAAATAACAGTCATTTCACTTTTATTTTACATTCAGAAATGTATTTTGTCTCAGATAATTTGTATTCAATACCAGTAAAAGAACGCAAGAGATATTTGGTTCCAAGTGATGTTTTAAGTTTTCTTAAAACACTTGTTGTGCTCCAGTAACTCATTTCTCTTTTATCTTTGTTTTGTCCTAATATTTTTTGGCTTTGCAAATCTTTAAGTAATGTGCATATTTCTAAAGTAAAACTTCTCAGCGTTGACAGCAAGAAAGAAGTGTTGGATTATCATCCCTGCATCACCCCTTCTTCTTCACTGCATGCAAATAGAGATGCTGGCTGCCCACCAGGTCACCTTCCAGCTCAGTCCTCTGTCTCCAGCAGTTCTTCCATGAAGCAGAACAGAGTTCCCATGTCCCTTCAGCAAATCTCCACCCTTGCTAATGCTGGGAGAGGAAGGATGTAGAGGGGCTGCAGGTGCACAATAGATGAAAAATTACCTTTCACTGTGGTGTTTTGTCCGTGAGGACTGGGAGGTGGGAGCGGCCTCTTCCAACCACCTGAATGGCACAAAGCGTGAGTGAAATGGAGGGAGGAGAGAGCGAGTTGGCCGTATCCCAGCCATGTTTCATCTTCTTCTCTGGAAGAGCCATCTGCTGCTGTGGACTGGTACAATTAACCCTGCAAGTCAGGTGGCATAGCATAAAATAATAGTTGGAGCAGATTAGACCAGATGTTCCTCTGGGAGAATAGCCTGCTTCTGACAGTGGTCAAAAACAGGTACATGAGGGAGAACAGAGAGAACATGCTTTGATAATTCCTCCTAAATACACTCTCCATTTCCATGCATTTTCAGTTCAATGAATTCTTCTTCCATCAATCTGTTCAGTTTCTCCTGAAACACATACAAATTTGCAGCATCTGAATGTCCTGTGGTTCAACTACCTGTTCCATGAAGAAGTCCCTCCTTCTGCCTAAAGCCCCTCTTTTTTTCTAGTAATAAGATATAATAATTTCTAATGACTTCTTGATTCCTTTTCTAATAAACTTTTGATTTGCTTTTTTTAATTGCTGCTGGATAATGAGCTTATCTTTTGAGGGATATATTGTAGCCCCCAGCATCTCACTCCTCTGATCACCAATAGTCAGTCTAACGCCCATCATTGTTTGTTATTTTTTTCAGATATGCGTCACTCTGGGCTGTGTTCTCCTAACCTCTCTTTTGGAACTTGTAACTACTTACGTATCTTTGCAAGGATCATGGCTGCTAGGTTTGCCTTAAAGCCTTTGGTGGGGTCTTTGTCAAAAGCATTTTGGAAATGAAAGTAGGCTCTATCAACAGGGCCACATTTATCTGTGCTTGTTGATCCTTCCAGGGGTCGCAGTCAGTTTTGAAAAAGGGTCTGCCGTAATAGCAGCCCTGTGATTCATTTCCATCCAGACATATTTAACATGTGCCCACTAATTCTACTCCTTATTGCAGTTGTTATTAACTTACCTGGTACAGGCATACTAGTTTATAAATCCCAGTTCTCTCATAGTAGTCTCCCCCCCCTCCCCCCAGTTATATTTGTCTTTTTTTTACTGCTCTGCTTCTAAAGCAGCCATAACCAATGTGGTATGCAGCAATGCTAATTCAGAAAATTCATCAGTGACTTCGCTTGAGCCCTGTGGAGGAATACCGTGTGATCCTGCTGACTTGTTACGGTAACAAGCAAATACTCTTCTGTGTATTTTATGACCTCAGTTAGAGACATTCCTTGATGAGGAT
>VYXH01005403.1:196897-207152 GCA_013397275.1 Burhinus bistriatus
GGTGCATAGGGATGTGGTTTAGTTGTTGACTTGGCAGTGCGAGGTTAACAGTTGGACTCAGTGATCTTAAGGGTCTTTCCAACCTAAATTATTCTATGATTGTAAGAAAGGGTTATCAGATACCAAGAAGACAGGAACATGCACTAAACCCTGATATTTAGAGGAACAGTCTTAGGAACAAAGAAACACTTCCAAATTCTGAAAATCTAGAACTGACATTTTCAGTACCAGCTTTATTCGCCTTAGAGTGTGTATTTATGATAGTCTTTAATTACTTGATCAGATACTGTTGCGCGTTTTTGCTTCTTTTTCCCATCTGACCTCCTCCTCAGTGCACAAGGATCAGTGTAGGACAGCAGCAACTGACTGTGCAAGAAACCAAAAAACCGACCAGTTTCCGAACTTCCCAGGTGTCATAGTTTGCAACCTGAATGTTGGGGTTTTTTTTCATTACAGCGTGTTTGTATTTAGTCCTTTAAGCTTTCAGAAAACAGTCCTGCAAGTTTAAACCTTTTCTGCTTTACCGATTGTTTTCTTGTGGATTGTAAATGCAGTTGCTTTTTTCCAAATCTTCTTCCCCTGTACTCTTGAGAAGACTTTTCAAAGCATAACTAACTCATTTCTTTACTGTCCTAGATGCGTAGTTTCTGGATCCACTGATTGATGTATATATATTATTGTCTAAGGTATTCCTGCGCCTGTTTGTTATCAGCAGCATTAATGACATGGTCTTAATTACTTGTTAATTGTCCATTGTCTTAGTGGTCCATGGACTTTTCAAAAACACTTCAGCCATTTTAAAATCAACGTTTATTTTCGTGTCTTTCTTTGTCGTTACTGGATCTGCTTACTCTTTGTACTACTTTTTGCTGTTACTTATTTTTAAAAGCCTTTCTTGTTCCTACTAACTTTTTAATATCATTAACTTGTCCTGCCCTTCTGGTTCTTTTCCTTTTGCTCTGTTGGTTTCTTCATTTCTCATCCAGCTTTGTCTTAACCTCCAATCCTTTGAGCAGTGTCTCAGGAAATGATATTGACTGCTTCCTTTCATTTTTATTTTTCAAAGCAACTGTAGTCTGTTGCACTTTGTTTCTAATCTTTCAAGGGCTAGTCTCCTATTTTTCTGCAGAGAGATTCACTGTTTGCTCCCACTACTTTATGTTCCCAGTTTTCTGAAAAAAATTCAATATTGTATTTTTCACATCAAAAGGGTTATATTTGTACACTTAGCCTCAAGTCAGTCTGGTCTGCACTTAGTAGTTAAATATTGGTTGAAACTGTAAGTGTGTAATTAACTACCTTTCTAACTGGAGTACTCACTAACTTAAAATTTACTTGGTAGTATTTTTGATCAAGATGACTAAAATGCTTTAAAGTTAGGTTAGGTAATGCTTAAGTAAAAAAGTTAATAGCTTATAGACACTGTCATGAATTTCTCCATGCATATATTCAGTGATGATCCAGCAGTCGTTTAACCTGTTGGGCTTCCCTTCCATCTAGTTCATTTATCCTCTGTGTAGCTTGAGAATGCTGTGATAGATGGATTTGTCACTCAGGAGATACCGGGTGAGTTTTAAGCTCCCTGGAAGTGGAACGAATTGATCTGAAAGTTGGTGCAGGGATTTTTCTACTATTCTCCACAGTCTTGATGTTTAGAGACTTTACATTAACTTTCAGATAGTACCTTTTGGATCTTTGTGGGAAGTATTTTGGCATATAATACCTACAGTCAATATCTTGTTCCCTTTCAAGCTCCACTGTGTAGATGGCACTCTTAACTGTTCACTTCCCTTTGATGTGTAGCCTGGGTGCGTTAGCTAGCTGGTACTTCATATGGAGCATCACTTCTGTGTCATTGTATGTGTGTTTGCATGCTTCCTGTATCTTTATACAGAATTTTAAGCATGTTTGATAACCTCCTCCTATTCTTACAAAACTGCCCATCAGTGAATATTTGTGGTAGTAATGAAAAGTGGAGAGTCCTTACTACAACAGCTTCAGTGGCAACATACTTAGAAATAATTCTTGTTGATAACCTATAACAATATCCTCACGGAAGAAGGGAGTGAGTTTCTTATAGTTCTTCACAGTGGGTAATATAAAACTTTATTGTATCTGCTATTACTTTAAAAAAAGCAAAGCTTGCTCTTACAAGTCTGGTTCCTTCGTCGACTTGGTTTTTAGTTAATGTGTTCTTTTGGTAACCTTTTTATCATTTCATGGGACTGTGTAAAGCAGTTCAGGAAAAGCAGGTTAATAGAAGAATATAGACTCTAAAGTGTTCTAAAAGATGTGGGTTTTGGTCCCAGTGGAGGCTGACACTCCAGCCTACTTACTGTAGCTGGAATGTATTGATTTTCTTCTCCCCCATTTTAGCTGCACCACTGAATTAGGTATTGTGAAGCATCTTTCCCTGTGAAGAGAGGAAAAACTGTCATGAACTTTTTCACCCTAACAGTACAGCATTTCAAACTAAACCCGATTGAATGGAAAAGTCAGTAACGACTCTTAAAAACCTTGTAACTCAGCTCCCCACTTTCATTTCTCCCCCTCCAACAGCTGTTCCAGCAACCTTGAGAAAGTATGATAGATGATTGTAATAAATTAATTTTAAAATATTTTTTCATTAAAACCCCCCAAAAAAATCTGTGAAAATGATGCATTCCTGTGGCATGATCTCCTAAGGTTAGCACAGTGGTCTTGTTCAGGTTTTCAGCAAGATGTTCAGTTACTGTTATAATTGGCTGATGAGTAGGTTTGGACCTAACTAGAATGCCAGTGTTCGATTTTGCAGTGTCCTCTGTGAAGATATGTCACCATTTACCCTGGGTTTAGTGACAATTTTCTAAAAAGGAAACTCGTGGGAAATCATTATGCTGTTTATATGTCTCCCTTGTTGGAGAGCATTATCCTGTGATATTTTAGCACTGTTTTCCACTGCATGATGGCATCTAGCTAAGGTTAAGGCAGAACAAGTCCCTTTGCAATTTTGTGACTATATTTTACTTGCTGAAGGAGAAAAGATAACCGACAATTAAGTATTTCAGATGTCACTGAAAGAACATGTGCAACTAATCAATGACATCCTTAGGGAACATGATTTTATGAAACTGATAAGGTAGAAAAATTGGGATTTTTGTGATTTGTGTTACATAATAATAATTGCACCCTTTCAATGAAAAAGACATTTCTGCTGATGTAAACATCAGGCTTTCCCCTGTGGTTTTTTTTTTTTTTTTTCCTGAAGTACAGAGTAGTTCGTTAAAGTGTGACAGTAACAGATAAACACCCTTTATGATTTTCTAAGAAAATATGGCGCTTATACTCTTAGTTCAGCTGAAATCAATGAGTTTGAAAAATGTATTTCTGGAGTCACTTCCCAAATCACTCGCCAGAGGTTGTGTTAGGTGTTTTAGTGTTGGGGTTTTTTATTTATTTTAGGAAGGAAATACACATGCTGGGTTTTTTTCTTAAATTAGTCTACTTAGCACTCTGGGGCCCATATTTGAAACTCATTGCAATGATCTTCATAGAATTCAGATGTGTTAGAAATTGACATTACTAACAAACTAATTGCAAATTTTTTATTTCTCTGAAAATTATACCTTTAAGTTTCTGATTGCAGCGCAAACATGGTCATAGTCATGTTTACAAGCCAATGTCATATATTGAACAAAGGCTATGGTTGAGCATGTTACATCACAAATTATATATAATGGTTTAGAGACTTTACCTGCTGGTTGCTTTTCTGCTCAGCTATTACTTGAAGATCATCAAGTTTGGAAAATACGTATTTCTTACAAGTTTTCAGTCAGAAGTCAAAAATCTGTTGTTACGGGTTTTTCCAGGTAAATTATGATAACATTTATTTCTGATTTAAGAGTGTTTTTCTGAATAACTTAAATAGCAAGTTGAGAATGCTTACATTTTTCTCTGGACATCCACTTTGGGCCACCACCAGAGGTAGGAAATGCAGCTAGACAGACACATCTAAACCAGTGTGGCTGGCTTTTTTTTTATTGTTCCCAGGTTTTTTTTCCTCTTTTCCTTTGTTTTCTACCATGACTATTAAACGGCTGGATGACATGCTGGCCCTTTTCTGTATCAAAGCAAATGAAGTCAAGCCAGAAGCTAATTTGCCCACATTAGTATAATTAACTTGTACCTTCATTTATTTTTTAATTCCTTAAAATGTGTGTCACATTACATTACATCAGTTGAAAAATTCTCCTTTGTTCAATGCAGTAATTCCTCCCTTCATAAAATTTCGGAAATGACAAAATTCCCAATCAACAGAGGCGGCATCCAAAATACAGTGCAGTGCAAAATTGCCTTTGCTTCTCTGCAAATGCTACATTTTCAAGTTTATTGATCACCAAAACAGAGTTACTAACAGTTTGCAAACTATATGGATTAACACACTAAAACAGATGCTATTTGCTTACATCTTATTGTGAAACTATTTGGTCAGAGTACAGTTAGCAGGGCTTGGGTTCACTTGATGCATGTCATGAACAAAAACTAAAAGAAATAGAATGAGATACTAATCTGGAGCGAGTGGAAGTAGGAACAAATAGGTTTGTAAGACCTGTCAGGATTTTTCCTTTTATACAGTGATGTATCCTTCTCTTCTTCCCTGACAATCACTGTTCTGTTCAGCAGCCTCAGCAGGCAGCTCAACTTTTGGAAAAAGCTGTCAGGAGGTGTAAGTATGAGGTTGCTTGTACGCATTGGATGCCCTTAAACATCTTTATACAACTTTTTGCAGGTCTTCATTGCATATAATTAGTAAGATGGTTTTATTTGAGCAAATCATTCACGTTGTTATGCAGTTCACACACCCTCTGAATATGCATCCACCTCCACCCCTCCTTCTGTGCATAAGCTGAATGCAGAACAGGATAAATTTTGCAACAGCAGAGTGCTGATTTTGCAGTATGCAAATGAAGTGGCATTTTTTAAGGCAGCATCTTCGTGTAGAGGTGAACTGAAAGGCTTAACACTTGCCAACATTTCAGACCTCCCTATTTGCTACATCCATTAAAATCTAGAACAAAAAAAGTTCAAAAGTTGCATTTTTCCCGATGCTTTTTTTCAAACTTGTTAGTGATGGCCTCAGCTGTTGAACATTTGTTTTCAAATGTTTCTCTCTTGAAATCTATGCACATCTTACGTAATTTTTACCCTAACTGCATTTTCATTGCACAAATAACAAACCATTTGCTATAAAACCTGCTATAAAATCTAGATAACCTCTAGATGTCTCTTCCAACCTAATTCTTTTTGTGATCCTTTTTTCCTCTACATACCGTTATGTCTCCCTAGTGATATTGTAATGTAAAAGAAAACACATGCAGAAATAGGTTACCTCCTGAATGTAAGCAGAGTAACGTTTCTTCCCATCACCAATCTTGTTTCTTCTCTAAGTTTTGTTTCTCCTATCATAGAGTGTGAAAATGAACAGGATGAATGCGGATAGCTTTACTTGTACCAGTCGTCTTATTTATGAATCTAGTGAAGTTTCTTCCATGCGCACGTTCACTCCAGATCCAGGCCTTTATGAAGCAAAAACTCTTCAGGGAAGCGCTTGTGGCTTTTATTTGCATGTGAAGTACATGTGTCATCCGAGTGTATGGCAGTATGAACAGTAAATAAATAGGTGCTTAATCTTTCAGGTGAGATGTTGGTTGAATTTGTGAACTGTTTTGTTTCTCTTGTGAAAATTAAAGATCAACAATTAATTTTGGTCTGCTTCTATGAAACTGTCAGACATCTGTTGTTTCCTTTAAAAGTAATTCTTTCATGACGGACATGCACCTAAGCATGTCATTTATTTGCTACATATTTTTAAGTGTACTTGTAGTTAGTTTACTGAAAATTGATAATCATCTCATCAGTGGAAAAACAATAAAGGATGGAGTCCGGCCATTATGTCGTTGCTGTGGAAGAATGGGGCAGGTCTAGCCAGCAGTTCTTTGGTCGGAGTCACAGTGCAGATACAAGGAATATGTTATAAGCTGAGCTGTCAAGCCAAGCGAAGGGTTTCCCTTGTTAGCATTTACCAAGGCATGCATTAATAAAATTGCACAAAATGGAGACTTCCTTTTTCCACTGAGGTGTCAGACAGGAGTCTTCTGTGAGGTTAACATGAAGCAATGAGCTGTAGCTGCTTTATTTTATGTTTTAAATAAACAGAATTTTATTCACAAATGCATGTGCCAATAACTTAGTTCCAGAATCAGACATCTCTGCTTGAGAGGCATCTAGCTTGGCACCCGTGATGGCAGGTGAAAAAGAATGTAGTAGCTTAAGCTGAATGTATTTATATGTGATTCATTAAGAACTGTGGTTTTCTTATTGAAATGAAGCACTCCAAAGTAGGTGTAAAAAAAATGGGGAAGAATTGAAAAGTGTTGCAAGTGGGAAATGTTTTGGTAGCTTGAATAAAAGTGTGCAACATCTAGAATATAAAAAAGCTTGGATTTCTATTGTGCCTTTTTTTTTTTTNNNNCAGACAGTCATTTTAGAAAATGAAGAGCTCCCTAAAATATTTCTTGATTTCCTGAACGTTCGCCATGTACCTGCCTTGCCAAAAGCAGAAAGCTGTGGGTAAGCTCTCATTTACTGAAAAATACATGGAGGCCAAAAGGCCCATATCCACTCACTGCTGATGCAATTCCATTGACTTAAAATGGTCTTGCTGCCAACTCTAACACTGTAAAATAAATGGGCATTAGGTTCATGTTAAGTATGTTTATATATCCCCAAAAGGTGGTAAAATAAATCCAGCCTGTTCAAAGACAGAAATAAGGTTTAACATAATATTCTTGGAAAGCAAGGAGAGTTTAGATGAGAAAAATATGATTTTCTCACAGATCCTGAAGTATCTACTGAAATGAATTTTTTAAGATATTCATAAACACTAAAGTTGCATATAAAGCCTTGGCTTGTGTTTATGGTTCTGGTATCTGAACAAAATAGAAGTTCATTCTGTGATCATTTTTTGATCTCCCTCCGTGTGTTTGAAAACGGGGTCTTTCACCTTTCTGATGACATCTACCCCAATAGCCCCATTGCCCTTCCTCAAGGAAGGGTTCTTGATCAGGGTGGGAGAACAGAATCTCAGTATGATTACGATGAGTGTAATGACTACAGAAATACCAAAAACAGTGTAACTGGAAGCTCTGCTACCATCTGCAGCTGCAAGCTTTGTAGGGAGAATAATTTCTTTTGCTGTGCAAGCTGACGTAGTTGGAAAGTCTGGCAGCGTTACCAGAACTTGCTCCCCAGAAAGCTACGTGGCCCTTTTCCACTTTTGGGGGAGGCTGTGTGGATCTGCAGTGGAGAGAAGGCAAGTTGAAAAAAGTGGAAATAATTTTGAGGCCCTCTTACACTTAGAGGTGTCTGTGGCCCAGGGCAGTCTCCAGAGTGATTCAGAAGCTAACAGACTTGTAGTTTTCACTTGTAGTTATTGATGTCAGCCCATACCATCAGTGGGACTGTACCCCATCACTTCATAGATAGATGTATAGATATGTTTGTGAATCTGTTAAAGTAAAATGGATGCTGTTATTTCCAAGTAGTGGTGGTTATAAAATGATTCCATCACACGGCATTATGAAGCTATTGATCAGGACAAGCTTGCTCTCTTTGATAGTTCTTAAAGGATTTGTTTTTTTTTTATTGGAGAGTTAATTTTTTGTAACCAAAGTTTCCTCTCACTTTACTTGCAGCTCTTTTGATGAAACAGAATCTGAAGAATCAAGGTGAGCTTGATTCCTACTCTTTCTAGGACACTAGATTAATAAACTACTTGAAATTATTGGTGTTCACTGTATTTGTTCCTTGCAGTTGACAAAATAGCAGTAGTTTAGCATTAAAATTAGATGTGTTTGTTAAATATTATGGTTAGTTTCATCAGCTGTGCTAGATCCATCCATTTGTAGTGTGAATTGAGCATCCTTATGCTTGTGTTGAAAAATTCCTTACAAAACCCTAAGAGAATACTGCTAGCTCTGAAATATTTCTGGGAATGGTTTTTACCCATTGAAGTGCATTTTTTGTAGCAAGACGACTTAGCAGAAGGAATTAAAGGTTTGGCTTCTCCCTTATGCATTTCGTAGAGCTTTGTATATATCTGGTTGCACTACTTGGCACACGTATGTACAGAGCAGTGCGGAGAGGGCTGGCGCTGGCTAGGGGAGGACGTCTGTACCATGACCAGGGTGGGAGACAGCCATGAGAGGGACTTCCAAGGCCTTCTTCTCCATGGGTGAGGTGTACAGCAACTGCTTTGGGGCTGGAAGAACGTGGTGAAAATTCGAGTCTGTCTGGTGGCCTGAAGAGCCTGCAGACCACAGAGCCTGGTTGTAGGTGACCTTGTGGCCTGCATTACACCAAGTACCAGGGAGCAAAGCAGGATCAGGAGGTCTCAAAGCCAGCTGCAAGCTGCCCCTCCTGGATGCAGCCCATTCACCTCCAGCTACATGTTGACGGTTTCACTGTGTGCCTGAGGAGTGACGAGCTTTGCTCCCAGGAGATGGAGCCTGCCCTTTCTGGCAGCGCTGGTGTGCAAAAATGCACCAGCATGGCTCCTGCGCGGCTCGACCGCCTCACTTTATCAAAGCTAGTTTGTAGAATATTCTGTTTGCTGTCCCTTGATACTGACATCCCTGTTCTTGACCTTTCCAGCAAACTGTCCCACCAGCCCGTGCTGCTGTTCCTAAGGGATCCATATGTCTTGCCTAAAGCCAACGGTAATCAAACCTGTCATCTGTTAACAGCGCTTTACTGATCTGACCCTGGACCGCATAAAACACATTATTATTAATACCAGCCTAGTCAAATGACACTGGTCCAAAATCTAATAACCTGCCAATAAAACGATAGTTCTTGTGTAAGAAACCATTAAAACACTAAGTGGGTGGGTGATTTGTGAAGGGGTGGAATTTTTCTCCCCCAGTTGTTCTCTCAGACAAACCTCCTGAGAATTCAAATCAAAAGACGAAGAACATTGCTTTTCTTTTCTTGTTGTTGACCCTTTGGGCTGTTTTGCCTGAAGGATTTGAACTTGGAGGCCCAGTCCTTTGTAAGTGCTTTTTCCCTAAACACCAGTCGATCTACTGCGAGCATGTTTGTATTTCCATTTGGATTATTACTATTTCTTATCGTTTATAACCTCTAGAGCTCTGTAGGGGAGAAAATAAAAAAAAAAAAAAAAGAATGTATACTTTAAGTGTAATTGATGTGTTTCACAGGACATTTATGTTAGCCTTCATCTCTTAATACGTGGTTCAAAGGAGTGTTTGAAAGAGCTTGTTATAAACCCTTTTTTTTTTTAAAGTTCTTTGCATTATTAATGCAGAGAACTTATCCTTTATCTTAAATTAAAAGTGTGCAGGAAAAAAAATATCATTTTTAGTACTCTGCTCCTCCTGCTTTTGTCATTTTACTTGTTTGAACTGTTATGTCTACTAAATTTTGTATTAAAAATTTAATACACATTCAAGGGAGAATTTTCTCCCAGAGCTGCAAATTAGGATTTTTTTTTTTAATGTGGCATTTTGTTTGAAATCAAGAGTCAGGTTCTTGAGCTGCCTTGAAAATCATGAACTTTTTAAGAGTAAATTTAGGAAAGAACGCTTGTTTGCTTGTAGTTTCTTAGCCAATAAAATGTAGTTCCTTGAGATTTTCTCAAGATGTATATAACTTCCTGAAGGGAGGATGTAAAGAAGACAAAGCTAGGCTTTGTCCACACTGGAAGACACATTACAGGTTCGTTTAATTTTTACTTTGACTTAGCACTAGTCTGGTCATGTGGACTGAATGCCCATTTGAGGCTGGAGTGCAAATCACAAAATCAGTGAACCGAAGCACAGTAAGGGCAGATGGGCACTTCACAAGGTCCCTCCTGACCCAAGTGACAACAGTAACGCAGAGGCACCCAAAGAATTACCTCTGACTAAAAGTTGGTCCAGATGCTGCCTATACTAATATTTAGACTGAGACACATTGTAAGTCTTAATCTTACTGTTTAATGCTCCTCTTAATTGCAAACTTGGATTCCTCGAGAGCAGGGTGTAAATTATGAACATCATTTAATTTCATACCATACCATTCCTGAGAGAGAAAATGGATTTCATATACAGTTATCCTGAAAAATGAAGACACTATTTAATGTTTCCAGCCCACATGCACGGTTTTGCCCTAAGACTTCTATTCAAGATTTTGCAGTTCTGTGATGGTATTTATCTTC
>VYXH01005403.1:207188-219668 GCA_013397275.1 Burhinus bistriatus
GAAAATAAAAAAAAAAAAAAAGAATGTATACTTTAAGTGTAATTGATGTGTTTCACAGGACATTTATGTTAGCCTTCATCTCTTAATACGTGGTTCAAAGGAGTGTTTGAAAGAGCTTGTTATAAACCCTTTTTTTTTTTAAAGTTCTTTGCATTATTAATGCAGAGAACTTATCCTTTATCTTAAATTAAAAGTGTGCAGGAAAAAAAATATCATTTTTAGTACTCTGCTCCTCCTGCTTTTGTCATTTTACTTGTTTGAACTGTTATGTCTACTAAATTTTGTATTAAAAATTTAATACACATTCAAGGGAGAATTTTCTCCCAGAGCTGCAAATTAGGATTTTTTTTTTTAATGTGGCATTTTGTTTGAAATCAAGAGTCAGGTTCTTGAGCTGCCTTGAAAATCATGAACTTTTTAAGAGTAAATTTAGGAAAGAACGCTTGTTTGCTTGTAGTTTCTTAGCCAATAAAATGTAGTTCCTTGAGATTTTCTCAAGATGTATATAACTTCCTGAAGGGAGGATGTAAAGAAGACAAAGCTAGGCTTTGTCCACACTGGAAGACACATTACAGGTTCGTTTAATTTTTACTTTGACTTAGCACTAGTCTGGTCATGTGGACTGAATGCCCATTTGAGGCTGGAGTGCAAATCACAAAATCAGTGAACCGAAGCACAGTAAGGGCAGATGGGCACTTCACAAGGTCCCTCCTGACCCAAGTGACAACAGTAACGCAGAGGCACCCAAAGAATTACCTCTGACTAAAAGTTGGTCCAGATGCTGCCTATACTAATATTTAGACTGAGACACATTGTAAGTCTTAATCTTACTGTTTAATGCTCCTCTTAATTGCAAACTTGGATTCCTCGAGAGCAGGGTGTAAATTATGAACATCATTTAATTTCATACCATACCATTCCTGAGAGAGAAAATGGATTTCATATACAGTTATCCTGAAAAATGAAGACACTATTTAATGTTTCCAGCCCACATGCACGGTTTTGCCCTAAGACTTCTATTCAAGATTTTGCAGTTCTGTGATGGTATTTATCTTCCTTCCCTAATGTGTACTCCCAGTAAGGCTAAGCTTCCTTTTCTTGAAATCATTAGGAACTTTATAATGAATTTTGTAACTACTCTTTTAAGTAGTGCTTTACTTGGATGAAGATAAAAGCCTCTTCTAATGCGTGACGTTTAAATATTAAGTAGGCCTCCTTAATGACATCTGAAACAAAGGACATTTCAGGCTTTTGCCAAGGCATTTTTTGGTCTTGACACACAATATTTAGAATTTCATATGGCAGTTGAACATTCTTTGTATTTGAAGACCCTAAAACATGAAATTCATTTGCAAGTTATTCTTTAGCTTAATGAATTAAGACACAAATTAGAATGTGAGTTGTAGTGTAAAAGAGGAAGAAGAAAACCAAGTCATAAGTCTAGAGGCTCTACTAGTTGACTCAAGTCTAGTTAGAAAGAAAAGTTTTTACACAACTGCTATTGCCTTTAATTCTTCTTCTGTGTTTTCAGTTTGCAGCACAGAGAAAATATAGATGAACTTTCTAAAATTTTCTCAGATCAGTTCTTAACTTTGATAGACTCTGATTCCTTTGTAAAAAGCAGCCAAGCTTGTTCAAACTATGACCAGAACTAAGTGTCCATTAGCAAATAACTGTTCATTGTATGTACTCTTTGACAAAGGTGAACTGTGACAGTTGTTTGGATCAAAAGTGGAGTTAGTCTTTCCTGGATGCAGGAATGCCCCCTGTTAACATCTTCCCATAAAATAGGAAATTGTGTATTTGTGGATTTTTAATGAAATAAACAGTTGTTTCTGGAGCATAATACTCACAGAACAATTTTTTTTTCTCCTCATTGCACTGTCTTTATAAAATATAGTCTTGCCATTATTCTAATGACAGGACTTCAAGCATTGTTGAGTTGCAAGACAACTTTCCAAAAATAAGATTCATTGTTATAAACCTCATTTATTGTCAGACTCACTTTTTTCTGATGTATCTAACGCAGTCTAAGTGCATGAGCACATCATTCTGTGTAAGATGGCCACTTGTTTTTGAGGGTGTGGGGAAAAAAAAATTACATACTATTTTGAAGAAAAATGAAGGAAAAATCTAAAATGCTGCAAATTGAAAATGATACATCAAAAGCTAAAAAACCAGAATCTCAGATTTACTGTCACTTGTTTTAAAATTGTTCTGATGATTCTTTAAGCCATGTGTCGCAGATCTGCAAGACTGTGCTTCAGTGTATTTATATATTTAACTTAAATTAATATGCTTAATTTTTTTAAGCAACAAAACCTCACAGTAAATCTGATGCTGTCAAGTTATATCATTTTTTTAATCAATAGTTATTTTCCTATATATTCTGTATGTTATAGAAGAACCAGTAAAAACTGGTTTCTGGAACTGCAGCATTTAATTTAGAAGGAAAGCATCAGATTGCCCTTACAAGTTTATTTTTAATAACATTAATGACAACAACATAGGGTTATTCTACCAGGATGATTTGGGATAGCTGAGCTTGCAGGACTTGAGGAATCATTATTGGATTCAAAATATTAACAAGTAATTTATAATGATGACTTACTATGAGAAGTTGGGGAGAATTATGCATGTATTGTTTATGGTGGAGGTTGTAGTTCATTAAAACATCCTAAAATATCTGTTTGTAATGTCTTTAATACACTGGAATCACCTTATGAGATAACACCTTTAAGCTAGTAAGGATTTTTTTTTCTTACCANTAGTCTGTTCTTCTACGCAAACCCATCTCCTAGTGTACTAGCAATTTTAAGATCATAAGATGTGGTCAGAAATTCTTACTCTTAATGCACAGTGATTTAAGTAACACCTAGCAGGAGTTGGTGCATTTGAAAAATGTTTTCACTTCAGTAACGTACATCCTGCCATTTCTCTGTATGGACGTATTACTGTGTTCTAGCAGGTACTTCTTTCATGCTAAATTTAACATGAAAATTAAGTGTCAGTTTCCTCTAGATCTGTGGTAAGAATATAGTGGGTTTTTTTTTTTCCTTCAGATATTATGGGATGAGTTTTTGTAACACACGACATTTTATGTTTAGACAGCCTGAAATTTTCCTGCCTCAAATAATCATCTGTGATTGTATAGGCATCCTCAAGTCTTCCCAGTCTAAACACTGCTGTAAACCACAATGGAAAAACAGCTTTGAAGTATTCCCAGTAGCAATCTTGGAATTCCTGCAAGTATATTGAGATTTTGTTAGAAATTGAATTGCCAGTGTAATCCATCTTCCTTGTGAGAAAAGATTCAGATAAAGAGCTGGAGCCTAGCAGCATTAAGTATTAGAACATCCCTTTAAATCAATAAGCTACAAATCTGGCAGCGCATTCATGCAATGCCCAGTGCTACACTAAAGTGGCTTTAGTGCTGAAACAGCATTACTAATAGCACATCCCCAACATGGTTAAACAGTTGAGTGACGCAGTAACCCAAATTACATGAGGCCTTACCTAGTTAAGTTTCACAAAAACATTCATATTGTACTGATATAGATAAGAAAACAAGGTTTTTTCTTTTTTTCCTTTTGTTTCCAGATGACTTTCCAAATGTGGTTATAGAAGGCATTCTACATGGAATATTTTATCCTCATTTACTGCCCAGGTAGAAGTGACGCATGGCTAGAAGATGCTGAATCAAGTCTGAGTCATGTTCGATGGAATTAACAGGAATAAAATTCTGTGATGTGAAAATTATGCTCAGAAGCAAGAGGCACAACCTCAGTTTAAGTTGAAGCATTAAATCTTTTTAAATAAAATCAATGTCACTACAATTGCTGCTTTTTAAAAAAAAAAAAAGATATGGAAACAACAGTATTGAAGTTATTTATACCTTCTATATATTGACATGCTCTAACTATTTAACACTAAAAGCTGAAAGTCATACACTGAATTACACTAACCTTTGAAAAGAATTGAAAGCTTTACTAACTATTTCTGTAATTCTATCATAAATTACACTAAACCTTTTTGCACCAGGATTTTCCCCAGCACATGACCCATTGCTGGCAGTGGATGGATTAAAAGTGCTGGCACTGAAGAGACTGCGTAAGAAAATTGCCCCCCCCCAAAAAAAAAAAAATTAAAGCAAGAAGAAATTGAAAGCAACTTAAAAGTATTTTAATTTTTCTGAAATTATTTTGAATCTGCTCCTTAGTATCAGGTTGGAAAAGAGCCAATGCAGGTATATGGAGAGCTTCTATCGGAAAACATGCTTCTGTAATCTAAAATACATAGCTCGCTCTCAGGAAATTTTCTAGATTTCAGTTGAAATTATTTTATCCACCAGACTTTACATGGCATTTACGCGTCTCTGTTCAGTTATGACATCTAATCGGTTTGTACGTTTACTCTTCACGTCAACTTGCAGACTGTATTCCATATCTTAACATTTTATCAGTCACAGAGCAATAAAACTCTGTGGTAAACTAAAGCAAGAATATGATTAAGTAGTAAAATGATAAAACTAAAACTGATACATATATGTATACACTTACATATGTATTTGTTCAGGTTTAACTGGAAATTTGTATGTGTGCTACTGGACATTACAAAATAAATTACTGGAACATGAATGTACCGCTTTAGTGTATTTTTTGTGCGTTTCCATTCAAACAAGACATTTCTCTGAGCTTGTGCTTCAATACCTGGGTGTCTGCTCCTTAAAACTCTCAGCACCATGCTACCTGAACGTGCTAGGCTTAATAGAAGTTTATGTCTTCTGGGGGTGAGGGGAAATTCAGTATAAGTCATTGGGCTCATCAGAGGAAGGCTGTGTTGCACAAAAGCAGTGACAGCAAAGCCAGACACAAACAGAAGTCTGATCCTGGAGACAAATGTGTTGCCTCCTACTGACTACTAAATCTGTTTTAAAGCTGCTTGGGGATGGTGGAAAGCTGGGACTTGCACAAAAGGTAGGCCTGTGACTGCAGCATTTGTTCAGGTAGCAGAACGCTCTACACCGTCTGTGGAATCAACCTCCCAGAAAGCTTTCAGCTGCTGGCGGAAAGCTATTTAGGTGAGGGAGTCTGAGGCACTCTTGCTGTTACTTCCTAAGACTGCTTCCCAGTGCTGCTTTTCAGAGAATTTTACTTTAAACGGTTAATGGAAAGAAACATGAACAGGGGTGAAATGGAAGTCTGATTGCCTAGTACTAGGCAAATTTAGAGGCCCTCGACAAGTTCTCCTCTAGCTCTGTTTTAAAGAAGACGGTAATTCTTTCACAAGTCTTTGAAAAAAAGCGTCAGCATTTAACTTCAGGAGAGGCCCCAGGACTGAACCAGCAGAAGCACCCATGTAACTACAAATGATGTGTCAGGAGGGCCAGAGGTAAATCCCTGCCTACAGCATCCTCCTGTTCCGTTGCAAGTGGGGTGCCAGTAGGTACCTACAAGCTCTGTGCTGTGTTAATCACTCTTCCCTGGCACCACTCAAAGTCTGGATACCTCATGGGGGCTCCAGGACATCTTTCAGGAAACTAGTCACTACAAAAATAAGCAGTGTGCTGCCTACTGTGCAGGTGGATGAATCCTTCATCAGCTCTTGGCATCGGCTCTTCTATCTTGAGTTCTAAAACACTGGAAACTCAGGAGAAAAAAATCCCCATCTCTATCCTGTGGAGTATTATGTAACTCATTAAGGAGACTAACAAACACAGCTGTCCCTAAGCAGTACCTTATGGTGACCTTGTTTAAAAGCTACCGGTTAAGTTGCCAGCTTAAAAGTTATTTAAGAAGCATTACAAAAACAACAAACCTAAAGTTGCATCTCTGATACACAGCAAAACTGCAAGAAAAAGCATTTGAGTTTTATCATAAATAATGTTAGCTAGGTGTTACAAAATTCACTGTGCTGTAAAACAAGCACTCTTCTGTTTTAATCGGTTACTAACTGATGATCTTATTTAACAATAGACAGAGCTGCGGGGGGAACAGAAAAAGCTCTTCATTAAGTATTCACTTGAAATCAAAGTTTATTTATTCAAAACACTTCTGTATTTTTTTTTTTCATTTTTAAAAATGCTGATACTGTTACAGAAAATAATATTTTCAGCTGAAAAGGCGGAAACAAATACTCCAAAAATTTCCAAAGAGAACAAAATGACTGTATTTCAAACCTTGAAAAAATAGAAGTACTTCTAAAATTTTTCGTGAAAGACTTTTTCTGCAAGATCTAGGATTAGTGGAATAAGTCTTGATTTCAAGGAGTGACAGCTCCACTATGTTGTTAAGGAAATGGTCGTATATTTTATGTATTTGACAAATTATAAGTATTGTCTAAATATAGCCTCATATGTTTTGAGGAGAAAACTCAATGGATAGTTGAGATCAGTCAAAAACAGGCCTTACAGAAAGCTGATTTACATTTTACTTTCCATTCTGACTGTTGATCTCACCAGTCCCCTACTTCAACTACAAATGGTTCTTTTACAGCTATTTTGCCACTGTTCATAATCACACAGTCTTGAAGGGGCCGGTCATGTTCATCTGTCTGCTGGAGTTCTATCGAGTGCACCACAGACTGTTAAAAAAAAAAAAAAAAGTTCAGTTTAGCCAAGGAAACTCCAGTGGCTCAAGTCTGGTACCAGGTAAACAACTAAGTGCTCCTAGCATTACTACTTATTAAGCAACTTCTGAACGAAGACATTTACCCTGTTGAGTTCCCACACGCTTTTTTTGTTTTCCACATTAACAGCTGTGCCACTCTGCAACTCACACACAATTGGCAGAAGCTCATGGAAGGCTGTTTGCCCTTTTATAACAACTTTCAGCCAACAAAAACATTATGAAGGGGCAACTGAAAATATCCTTTCCACTGATCAACCTAGCACACACAGGGTGTATCTATAGCCTATGAGCAAAAAGTGAATCCAGAGATGATAACGGATGAGCAGTAATTATTTTTCTAATCATATAGCATAACCATGCTTCAAGAAATCTGATGACTGCTTTTACCTTTAGTATAACATACACACACAGATTTTAGGTGTGGTACCACGCCCTCCAGTCAGTCAGGTACAGCTAAACTACTGCCCTCACACTAGGCAACTAATTGAAGTAGTATTTTTAAAGGACAAAATTCAGTTAGGAATATTGATGACCTGGCTTCGGATATTTGTCCGTTAATCTAACTAAACTAAAACTTAGTCTAAGTCTCTCCTGACAAATTTTCAGCTACTACTGTAGCTCATGAGAATTGAATTCAATATGAATGTGGGAGTGGGAGGCAAGTGTTCTGATGAGGTTTTCAAACTCCTCAAAGAACTGGTCAGCGCAGCAGTTCATGTTTCCTCCATCCATTTCAAAACAGAGATTAAATGGAATAATGTAAAAGGAAAACCAGACTACTAAAATTATAATCAGTTGGAAGTAACATTTTAGAACTTGAATTCTATTTTTGGCCTTTGATCAGTTTTGCAGCTGTATACAGTTTGAGGGAATTAACTGGATTTTTTTTTTTCTTTTTAAACAGATCTGAATACATGTCTTTGTATACTTTACATTCACATGCTTCTAAAAACCCTAATAGTCAAAGTGTTACCCATAAGTAGCACATGCTACAAAATTAGATTTTAGCTTGTAGAAATACAATTATTTCATGGCTAACAGCATTAGTGAAAGGGGGACCTGAACTTATTCCATTTGTAATCTGCAAAGGTGTCAGTGTTGATTTCAGTGGTTAGTGGTCTGAAACAAGAGGTGTGAAAGCCAAAGGCATGATTTAAGTTTCCATTTCTGCAGTCACCATTTGCTATTTCAGTTGTAAATTGTCCAGCTCCAGGCTCTTCACAATCATTTTCTACCATGTACATATTAGATAAACATTCAGTTATTTTGAACCACAATGGTGTAAGTTACACTAACACCGATACAGTGTGGCAGAATTTGTCCAGATTTTCTTGGATTAATCTTGCCACTACTTTTAGCTTACCATTCCATCAAGGACTTTGCCAAATACTACATGTTTTCCATCTAACCAGGAAGGCTTTGTCACACTGATGAAGAACTGGGATCCATTGGTGTCTGGGCCAGAATTAGCCATGCTAACCCATCCAATTCCATAGTGTTTGAGCTTGAAGTTCTCATCTGGAAACTTTTCTCCATAGATGCTTCTTCCTATGACAGAAAATAAGAAAGCACACTTTAAAAAAAAAAAAAAATTCCAGCAAAAAAAAACCAAACCCTTTTTGTTCAAAATGGGAAAAACAAAGTATCAATTCAGGACTTAAAAGATTCACTGTTTGAGTAACTACAGCAACATCGCTGTTCCATTGTCAGTGATTCCGTAACTAAAACCATTTTGTGTGAATATTTGAAGCTGACGATGCTTTATCTTTTGAATTTAACAAGCAAGCTGAGTACCTTCAAAGGTCCTGTTTACATACACCACTGAACAACAGTATACTTCACCCTGTTCAACAAATTTAAATTACATAATTATGGCCACTAAAAATAAGGTTGCCATGTTTTGTGACAATTTGAGTCTTTAATTTTACAACTTTTCCTCCTAACAAGAAACTGGTTTAGACATGTTTAGAAATATATGAAGACCAAATGGAAGTTAGGCTAAAAGACTCAGTGTAGATCTGTAAAATCATTACATAAGGATTTTGATGTTTCTAAAATAGTTCAGAAGAGAAACCATTTGAGTCATGTTTAAACCACCATTACTTTGAAAAGAGAAGGCCGTCTGTCTCATTCTCTATTTGTACAGTGCCTAGCACAATGGGGACACTGCTCCCAACACCACCAGATACTATCCCAATAAACAGTATTAGTAGGCAAACAAACACTGCCTACCTTTAATGCTAAAACCATGTCTTTGGTATTTTAGCCTTCCCCATTGTTCGCTGCAAGGAAAAGGAATGTGTGTTTTCCATTCTGTCCCAGCAGGGAAATCACTAACATTTTATGCAGACAGTTCAAATTGTCGCACATAAACAGTGTAGGTGTAAAGCAAGAGAAGAAATCAGAAGCCAGAATGCATGCAACTCAAGAGATGCTGCACTGCGACTGCCCTTCTTAGTGGACTGAACTGGTCTTCTGGAGGCTCAGGATGGAGAAGCGATACACACAGCCAGAACTCACACCACCAGTAAGTTTATGGTTTTAAATCTAGTGAGAGAAAAAAGGGGAGAGGGCATGACCTTCATTTTCTAATTTCTCTACCCCTTTTTGAAATTCCCTCCCATAGCACATTTCAGAAGGTTCCATAGAACTGGCTAAGCTGAGGGCAGAGAGGACAGTCTACTCCTTCCCTACCTGCGTTCCCTCTATGTGCTTTCACTGTTTCCTCACAGATTAGTTTTCTGCTGGATAACTTGAATTGGTTCACGTGTACATGCAATCAATGAGTGCCTGAGGGAAGGAGCACTGTCACAAAGCCACAGCAGGGGAAGAGCGGAAACATCCATCTTCTGGAGAACAGTACGTTGTAGGAGCAGCTCAGCTGGTCACATGGGTCCAGCCCACCACGCAAAGCCATGCTTCTTGAACAGGGACAAGTCACAGACAGAAAAGACCTATCTGCAAAAATTGAGGACAAAGGAAGCTCTACACATACGTATAATCAGGTAATCCAAATAATTGCAGCTTATGTTCCAAGGTGCTTGGAAAAGTACTACATGCTCTAAAACAAATGTGGGGTTTTTTTTCATTTCATAGCTGAAAGAATGAGGGAATACGCTGTTTTGCCCATCTTTTCAGTAGACATTTGAAGAAAGGAAAGGGAACCTGGAAGATACTATTCATGTTACCTCCTGATCCATCTCCAGCTGTAAAGTCTCCTCCTTGAATCATGAAGTCTTTGATGACACGATGAAATTTACTTCCTTTGTATCCATATCCTCTCTAAGAAAATGAAATAATTCTTTAAATGAATACAACATCCAGTTCTATACAGTCACATGGAAATACACGTGGTGAATGGCCAGATTTCATAGAATATACTACCACTGGAGACAAATACTGGCAAGAGACAAATAAACTGAGACACAAGTGAAAGCAGCTAGGCTGCACTGCCGCAAAGCGGGTATTATTCACGTGATCAAAGCCACTGGCTTTATTTCACTGGTATCTGACCACAGTACCTCTACATGCTAGAGCTGCATGGCAGGGACAGACTGAGGTGGTGGTATCGAACATGTCATAATTATATCTTGTGAACCAAGCCCCAAGGACCTGAGAAGACACCACATCAGTGCACAGCCTTGGGGATGGCACTCTTGCACAGGCTCCACTCAATTAAGATCAACAGTTCACAACTGAAACAGCATTAAACAAATATTTACTTCCCAATCCAAACTTGAGTACACAGTGGAAGAAAACTGCAAACATACTTCTCCAGTTGCCAGCGCAATGAAGTTCTCCACAGTCTTTGGCACAACTTTTCCAAACAATCCAATTACAATTCTGCCAACATCTTTGTCTCCAATCTTCACATCAAAGAACACCTGAACATTTTTGTGAAGAGACAAAAGTGATACAAACATGAACGCAACAAAAAGGCCAAGCTTTTGAGAGCGTAAGGTGGAATGAAACTGCTTCTGGCTGGTCTATGTTAATAGTATCCTTCAACTCCTGAGGGTGCTGTTTAAGAGAAATCCTTTTGGAGCTATCAAAATCAGACTATGCAGAAAACTGTTTGAGAACTAGTGACTATACATTTTGATTCTTCTTGCTTTTAAGGACTCAGTGAGACTGCTATATCACAAGTTTGAAGGTAGTGTTCAAGATTTTTCACATACATGCACATCGTAAAAGCTGGACAGAAAAGATCAAATCAAAGTAAGGAAAAGCAATGATGCTATTCCAGTGTGGTTAACATTAACAAGGAACCGACGCTCCCCACAAACAATACGTTTGCTACCCACTCACAATCTCCACTGTTCTAGGCATTAGTATGTATGTGATTAAGTAGAGGCAAAAGCCTAAATTTCATTAAATTGACAAACAGTGGGAAGAAAATCCTATGGCTCAAGCAAGGAGTCACTTTCGTAAATATGAATTCAAACCTGATAAAGAAATAACCAGGCTACATTATTCACTTGATTGCCTAAAAGCTTCAACATGATGTTGCTAAAAAGCAACTTCAAAAAGGCAAACAAGTTATAAAGCATTTCAGTGTAGTTCAGAATATATGAATGTATATTTGAACATGCAAAAATGTTCCAACAACTACTGAAAATAGGAACAGCTGTCAGGAAATGAGGCATTCTGAAGTTCTGAAGAAGTTACATAAAGACTATTACAACTTCTAGGAACAGCAATGTGTATTCCTATGATGTGGTATTTGCTGCTCCTTGTGGCACTTGACCAAATATTACTTGTCTGCAACACTAAGAAATTAGTCTAGTGATGATAATAAATGACCACAGTCTCTCCAATGTGAATGCCTCTTTTCACGCTCTCCTACTAAACATTTCTACTGTTTCTTGATCTTCCATGTGGTTTTGACTGTTGAACTTTTGGCTAACGCTATAAAAGCTCCATAAAGAAAATAAAATTCCTTTTGATACACTTCATTCATTTCCTTGGCACTAAATAACATACTTCTTAGATGTGTGGCTCCTAAAGTATTAACAGCACACTTTCACTAAATTCTTAACCTTTTTTTGGACACACACCTCTGAATTTTGCTGCCAGGGTTATCTAGGTAAGGGTTATTGCCTGCCTACATTTTCTAAATGCACCTTATTTGTCCTAGTAGAAGGACTGCCTGAAATATACAAACATATATAAGTAACACAACAGAGGCTACCAAACAATGACCCCAGATAGTAGTAACATCAAACACTTTCACAGAGCACATGGAGACAAGTCCATCATATATTGTAAACCTAACCCAAGCAGGTGGCTTCATTCGTGGCAGAGCTGCTCACCTAAGCAGCAAGCCCAATACTTCCAAAAAGCGTTGCTTCAGCTTATTCTGCATTTGTGAACGAACAGTAAGTTCCTGGCTTCCTGTTAGCAATCTACATACCTGTACCATACACTTGGTGATTTTTGCAAAGCTCTGTGCTTCCTAATTATGCACCGCATAGTGTGTTTGTGCATATTTCTGGCCAGGAAATCAAATACAGAAATATTTGGTAGCCCTAGATGCGATTTTTGCATAGAGAAGGCATGTCCTCTTAAGCATATTTCCTCGAGTTCTCTGGAAAGTCAATAAGCATTTAGACACTAGTGAGCCGGTCAACATAGTCTNCAAAAAACATCTGTCCAGATTCTTCAACAAAAACTCTTAAAGAAAATAAATATTATAAATTTTCAGTCTTATTAGTATTTATTTTTTTAATCTTATTTACAATTTGCAGTAAGTATTTCAAGACTGAAATGAAAAAAGAGTCCAACAGTAAGAGTGTTTTGTTCTCATGAACATATTCAAATATAATTTACACAAGATGGTGTACATCAAAAT